>JASDQU010309449.1:50723-64211 GCA_032191745.1 Picea mariana
AATTACTAAGTTTGTATAGTTATTTAATAATAAATAAGTAAAAAACAATAAGTGCTATTTAATTATGTGATTAAATAACTATACAAACTTAGTAATAAGTTAGTATATATTATTATATTATTATTTAGGTTAAAATAATATTAAAATTAACTTCTGTAGGTTTCTAGACAGCCGACCTAGGTTACATTCTTAAGAAACATCTTGCACAATTACTATTAATTGACCGAGATCAGTAAGCTATCAATTGACGATTAGTCCTGATGATGAATCCTGATTTGGATTCAAAACGTTGACAAAAATGACACCACCTGTGGATTATCTGACAAACAACTTCAAAAATCGAATACCTCTTAATCATTGTATTTGTAATGGACTCTTTTTATTTTGATCATATGAAATTTTGTAAAGTCCCACTCAGGAATGTGAAATGAAATGTTGTAACTATTATCTGACATGATGACAATTACATAATATGAACAACCTCCTCTTATTTTATAAAAGAGAGTGTTGCAATGAAATGATTTTTTCCCTTTGTAAATGAAAGATATCATTTTTACTTCAGAATGAGTAAAGAGCAAGAGGCATTTTGGAAATTTGTGATTTGGTGAATGTGTATGAGATTATTCTTGGCACATTTATCTTCTTCTTGAGTAATACATAATTCAATTATGTGAATTATTTCTTCGCTTTATTCTTAATGTTCATGTTGTCATATTTTTCCTTATAAGTACATATATGATGTTATAAATGCATTCTACAACTAATTGTGAAAGTATCTATAGCATTGTTGTTATCATTTATCATTGGAATACATGAATTATTTCTAATCCTAATGGTATTATCTTTCACTGTACTCATTTTTAATTATCTTTCTCCTGATCAGGATAGGATATATTAGTTTAGAATTTCATGTAGAATAGTAATAGACAACATCAACTAATTTAGTCTCAGATTTTGATTCATCTGAGAACATTTTTTTCTCAGATTCATATTTAGTTAATAGTTTAGAGAAGAAACCCGATCCACATACTGGTTGGAAACGACATCCCAAATGAGATTAGGTCTAATTGGGACTTGCCATTAGGCGTTCTCTCTTGCCTGCTTAACAAGCCATTTTGGACCTACCAACAAAAATGATGCTAGAAGGAGGGCCATCGAACTGAATGGATGCAAAGAAAATGATAAACCCTACTCATTATATTCCACTAATCAACACTACTCAGTCTAGTTATTATCACCCTTCCAACCCTGAATAAGCCTCTCATCCTCTATCATACTTTGTAGATACTCCCACTCAAGTTTCCACTCAACGAGGTTCTATACACTCCGAGACTATAATTCAAACCCCTCATAGCTATATGAGAGAATATCTTGAGACCATAATAATAGAATCCCATGAATGTGTGTTAAATCGACAGTGGAGTAGGTATACTGGCCAACTCCTTATTGACTATTCGATACCCTGTTACACATCAAAATTCCTCACTTCGATAATGTCACATTCTCATTATCACAAGTGTATCACTTTTGTCACAAGTGGCATAAATGTCTCATTTTCATTCTACATATGTCGCATTTCGAACGACACCATCGAAACAATTGATACATCCTCTACAACATGTTGGAAGGAGAAACCGCATTATTTGAAAGACTAAACAAATCAATGCTCCCCTGATCATATGCAGGGAGTTCTAGTGCTCTCTTTCCATCTAGAAGGGAGAATTGAAACGCTCTGTTTCCCATTTTGAGGGAGTGGCGATTGGTTGAGAAAATCATGGGAATAAATCCCCCTTTTCTCTAAGGAAAGATAGAGATGATTCGAGTTGGTTTGGCTCGAATCTAAGCTTTAGGCTGCATCTAAGGGAGATGCCACAACTGATGGAATCGTATCCTCAACTTATCCCAAATATAATCAAGGTGGTTGAGCCTGTCAAAGTCTACAAAGGGAGGCATTCTCATGGTGAAAAGGGGGAGGATAATCAACAAAAGTATTGTCATTTTGATCTTGGATCTTTCAAGAAAGGGGTTGTACAAGGAGGATTTAGAGAGGTTGTTGCAACTACATCTACAGATTGTAAGTGTATTTTTAATGTTATCTTTAATATATTCTTGGCCTATTTCCTTCAAGTTTGTGTATTATTGCATATGCTTGTCTATTATGGATGAATTTGGTTTAAACTAATCTTAGTAGAGTAGGAAGTCTTTGTTTTCTTCGTTGTCCATTGCATTGCAGGTATCGTGTCGTGCTGAGGAGCTTGGAGATCAAGTTCATATTGGATTAAGTGAGGACAAGCTTCGAAACAAGGTACACCATACTTTATTCCTCTTTTTCTTTTGATTAGCTTAACTATATTTAAAGGGATGTTAGTGTCCATTTTCATATTTCTGTCTTGGTAGTAGGGGTATAGAATCCAAGAGGATATTCACTTGTCCACAGGGAAATTTTAATATAACATATCGCAAGGCCAAAGAATTGTTTGGAGAGAAGACCCATTCTTTAAAAACCCATTTACCCACAAGGACAACCCAACCGCAGGGACACTGTAATATCACTTATCTCAAGTTTTACAAGACGTTTTGAAATATTCTGATTTCGAACTAGAACATTTCTTACTTGCTAGTGGTGGTGGATCTCCCTTGCCTCCCGAGTCACCACCTAGGACACCTAGGGGTGAAATTGAAGACGATCCAGAGAGAGAAGGAGAAGGGGAAGGAAAATGGGAAGGAAGACAACTAATCCTTGTTAATCCTCAACTAATTCCCGAAGCTAATAAAAATACATTGAATAACCAACCATGGTTAGTTCTTGATTTTGATGTAGTCCCTAGGGTAGTCCATGACATGTCCAAGCATATTGAGAAGTTCTTGCCCAAATTTGACCCAGATAAGAAATATTTTTCATAAGTCCCTATCAAAATTTTTATGCTTCCATTAGACTTATGAATGTTCGATATGAAGATGTTGTCTGCAGATTATTTCCTTATACATTTTAGAACAGATCTTCAACCTGGTTATTTTCTCTAGCTCAAGCATCTATCACTAGTTGGAATGTGTTTGAAACTACTTTTATAGAAAATTTTGGTGAGCACAAGACCCCTGCAACTTTGGTTTTAGATTTATCCAAGATTAAAATGGATGCCATGGAAAATTTTCAAAATTTTAATAAAAAAATCCTTACTTTAATAAATAAGATTCCTTGGGATTCTAGGCCCGTTGAAGATGTTTCAATATAATTTTGTACCTTATCTCTTCCTATTTCAATGGAAATGTTTTTTAAGAGGGCAGAGAAAACTTCTTTAGAAGCAACTTTAAAAGAATCCATTAAAGTTGAGAAGGACATGCTAAGTTTGAAAGGTAACCCCGGGGATGGATTTTCAAAAGATAAATCCAATCTAAAAAAAAAAAATTGTAAACAAACCCTTTGAAGATAAGAAGAATTCTGATTCCACATACATGAAATCCCTCCAGACGATTTTCAAGAAACTCTCCAACAAGATAATTGATTTGAAAAAGAATTGTGGAGAAGGCTCTTCCAACCCCAAGAAATTTTTTAAGTTTCAACCCAAGAAAGAGAAGAGCACTCCTCCTAGAAAAAAGACCAATCCCCCTTCTTTATAAGGTATTAACATGGAGGATATTTACCAAGCTCTTCAGGATTTGGAAAATGAAAAAAAGACTGAATCCAAAGAGAAAGAAGAGGGGGAAGCTAAACAATAGGATCGATCTCAAGAAGTTGATGAAACAAAGGAACAACAATTCAATTATTTTTGGGATATTTCTTTCTGACTAGGAGAAGAAGAATATGTAGAAGAAATACAAATGTCCCAAAATGCAGTTAACACAATAAGTGAAAGAAAAACATCACCTTCTAACCCTATTTCCTCTTTTGATGTTGTTAAAACAACATCCAACACCCATAAGACCCCTACTGTTGACAAATAGAGTATTCCTTATACTCCTCCATCAAAATTGGATTATGATTTCCTGGAATATCCGAAAAGAACTAAAGAAAAAATTTCCTCTTTTGAACTTATGAAGCTCCCTTAGATTCAAGAAAATTTCATTAAAAATCTTCAAGGTATCACTCCCAAAAACACTTAAGAAGCTAATGTTGGATCCATAAAGGGAAAATGTAAAGTTGGACAGTCCACTAAAAAGACAACACCAAAGAGACAATTAGCTATCAATGCATCTCTGACTATCCAAAGATTAAGATCCAACACTCCTCCTTTTCTTACTGACTTTTTAGATTTTTAATAGGAATGTACATAATTGCGTGGTGGATTAGGGAACTTCTTTCAATGTAATGGCCCTCAAGGTATGTGATGAACTCAATGTTAAACCTGAAGAATTTGATATCCAAATCATACAATTGGATAGGACAAGAGTCAAAGTTATTAGGGAGTTAAAGAATGTTTTGATCATACTATCATCCAACCCTAAAGTGCACCAAATAATTAACATTATAGTAGTGGATATCCCTGATACTTATGGAATTCTTTTGAGCAGGTATTGGTCTGCTATGCTTCATGGATATTTTTCTACTGATTGGTCACATTTATGGCTCCCTTACAATGGGAAATCCAATTAAATAAGAGTTGACAAATACATTAAGCATGTAGTAACATAATTGAATTACCCAAATGAACCCATTATGTTCAATCATTCAATTTTGGGGAATTATTCTTATGATTCATTCTTTGGATATCAAACAACTAAGATTTATTCTCATGCAGAATCAAACACATAATCTGAAATCCTTCATTGCACTAAGATTGTTGAGCCTCACTGTAACATGGTAGATAACATTGAAAACAACCAATATTTACAGTCTAATATAGTGTCTAGGGATAAATTAGAGGTATATTCTAACTTCACTAACCTCAAAAATTTAGAAAATAAAGGAAAATCTCAGTCCATAATTAAGCCTAGAGGGGATCCTAATATGTGGACTTTATTTTTTTATGGATCCAAGTCTCTTGAAGGTGAAAGTGTTGGTTGCATACTAAAGGACCCCAATAGTAATAAAGCATTGATTTCATGTATAATTAAGTTCCAATGTACAAAAAATACTGCCGAATATGAATCTCTTCTCCAAGGATTAAGAAAAGCAGTAGACTTGGGAGAAAAGAAGATTAAGGTATTTGGTGATTATGAGATTGTAATTAGATAGGTAAGAAACACCATACATTGTCTTTCAATTAATCTCAAGCATTACCAACAAGAGGTATGTGAATTGATTAAATTGTTTGAGGCATTTAATATCATACATGTTCCTAATTCCTTGAACTATGATGTTGATTTATTAGTGAATGTTGCATCTAAGTTAATTCCATCAAAAGGAATGATTCCTGACACTTTTTCTATGGAATTAATGTACAAGACTTCAATTCTTGACAATATAACCAACTGGAGAGTATTTGATGATGATTAACATATCATTAATTTCCTCCACCTTGAAAGAAAATTCAAATGTTCTATTATAGATGGAGGCCAACATGATCAAGATTTAGGCCCTGATGTTCATGACTCACTAGATCAAACAAAGAAAAGTAAAACCAATATGATTAATAATATCCCCAAGAATTTGGTGAGGTTGGAGAAACTATATGACCTTTAAGATAAATTCAAGAAAGTAACAAACTGTAAAACCAACAGTTCAACAATGCAGTTTGAATTGGTGAATATTGGTACAAGCAGTGTACCTCAAAATTATCAACCTTGGAAAAAAATGTTCCCTAACTGAAAACAAATCCTTCATTAAAATATTCAAATAATACAACAATATATTTTCTTGGACCTATGATGACCTAAAAAATTATGATACAAATATTATCCAGCATATCATCCCAATGAAGCCTCAAACAAAGCCTTTCTAGCAAAAGTTGAGAAAAATGCACCCAAGATTGGAGCCACAAGTAAAAGCAGAATTGAACAAGCTATTGGAAACACAAATGATATTCCCAATTAGAAACAATCAATGGATATCCAATATGGTTCCTATAAGGAAGAGAATGGGGACATAAGGCTTTGTGTTGATTTCAGAAATTTGAATAAGGCCTCTAAAAAATATAATTATCATGTGCCACCCATGGAATAAATCTTGGAATGTCTCTCAAGTTTTGAGATGTTCTCATTATTGGATGGATTTTTAGTTTACAATCAAGTCTTAGTTTCCGAAGATGACCATATCAAGATTGCTTTCCGAACTAAATGGAGAACTCATGCTTACAAGAAAATGCCATTTGGATTAATAAATGTAGGGGGAACCTTTCAAAGAGCCATGGACATAGATTTCAGAGGACTGATTGGTGATTGTGTGGTGGTATACCTTGATGATGTCATTGTATTCTCAAAATACAAGAAAGATCATATAACCCACTTGAGGAGGATATTCAAAAAATGTAGAAGGTATGGAATATCATTGAACCCCAAAAAATCTATTTTTCTAGTCAATGAAGGTAGACTCTTAGGATTCATTGTATCTAAATATGGCATGATGATTGGGCCTAATAGAACTGAAGTCATCTCAAAGATTCCTTACCCCCATAACAAGAAATCAATGTAGTCATTCCCCATGAAGATTAATTTTGTGAGGACGTGTGTTCCAAGATTTGTTGAGACTGTCAAACCCCTTCAATACATGATAAAGAAGAATGTAGATTATAAATGGGGGCCCACGAAAAATGAGGTTTTTGAAAAAATCAAATAAGAGATAACGTGAGCTCCTGCACTGATGAGTCCTGATTTTAAAAAAATATTCATGCTCCACACACTCACTTATGATATCACATTTGCAGCTATCCTAACACAAAAGAACAATGACGGGAATGCATTTCCAATTGCCTATATGAGTTCAAGGTTGCAAGGGGCCAAACTAGACTATCCAAAAGTAGACAAGAAAACATATGCAATATTTAAAGTTGTCAAAAATTTTAGACCTTACTTGATAAATTAAAAAACCAAGGTGATTGTACCTTACCCTATTGTGAGGAACCTCTTGGTACAAAAGGACTTGGGAGAGAAAAGAGCTAACTGGATAACATCCTTACATGAATATGATATGGACATTAAGCTTGCTAATATTGTGAATGATCCATATTTATGAGCAGAACAAAATGAAACATAGATCTATTACATTAACACATATATATAGAGAACAATAACAAATATACAATGAAACTTAACTTCTATTCAATAAAGAAATTTGTTGAAACTATAAAATGCATAATGAAACAATCTTGCTCAAATGGTGATAGCTAATCTCTTAGAAGAGATGTGGAAGCTACACGCATTCACCTGAGCCTATTACAATGAGGCTTAAAACCATTTTTTAGCATCAATAAGTAAACATAAAAACCTATACATCCAAAAACCTAACCCTAAGAGATGAAGCGCCAAAATTCATGTGGGTCTCGATGGGGTAAGTTGGTACATCAACTTCCCGAGGTCGTAACTTTTGCATACGATCTCTTCATTTTAGGCACACGATAGCCCATTGGAAAGGTCTATCTGAGGAATACACATGTTTCCTTCACCCTTTGACCTTTTGTACTATGTGACTATGGCAAGCACAAAAAACATTGTTTAGGGCCTCAAAACGACCCCAAAAGTTTAGGACCCGAAAAGCTAGAAAACAACTACCAAGATGAAAATTCTATGTGAGCCAATTGGAAGAGGTGGGTGGCCACCAATATCCACTTAGATCAATACTACCACCTTAGGAAGCAATGGTATCCATTGTGTTGATTTCCCCCCTCATATGAGGAAATTTCTGCTAAATTTGGCTCCGGGTGAGCCACTTGCCTTGGTGTAGGAGTTGCCTCGCTTTGACAACATGATACATCTAAAGATTCTATTGGAGAGTACCCTTGACCTTTGTGTGGATGATATGATTAGTGGATGCTTGTTCCATGTAGTCAGGGTTGATATTTGTCGATGTCAGTTGTTTTGCTATCTATGAGGTGTCCAATAATGGTGGAAAGTATGGTTGAAGGAGGTCCACATTAAACACTAGATACAAGCCAAGGAAGGGGGGAATGTTGAGCTCAAAAGAATTGTCACTCATAGCCTTGGTGATGGTGTAAGGTCCATAAAAAAGTGGATGAATATTATGATGGGGTCTTGTAATGCATTCTTTTTGCAAATGCAACAAAACTTTATATCCCACCTAAAACTTGTGTCACACCCAGTGTTGATCATGGCCTTGCTTGTACTTGGAATTGGACTTATACAAAATATCTTGAACCTGATCGTGGATGTGCTGGATTCATTCCAATGAACCAAGTGTTTTTTTCAGTGTCAATTTGAGCATGGGATGAATCTTCCTATGTGAACACAAGGGTTAGTGCAACATCCATGGGACCCAATGGTTGAAAACCCAACCCCACCTGAAAGGGGTTGTGGCTGGTTGAGCTATGTATGGATATTTTGTAACTCTGATGAACATAGGGAAGACTCTCATCCCATGTGTGCATATGCTTGGAATTTTACATGCACAAGATATGCACGATCATCCTATTGATGACCTTGGTTTGGCCATCTGTTTGGGGGTGGAAGGCCATGGATTTGGTGAGCTTGGTGTCCATCTGTGACTTGAGGCTTGACCACAATGTTCTGAGGAACCGAATATTCCAATTTGAGACTATGGTTTTTGGTATCCCAAAATGTACCCACACTTGTTCGAAGAAGAGCTTGGCAGTGACCTTCGTTGTGATTCTCTTCTTACAGGTGGCCATAATCACCATCTTAGAAGATCGATCAACAACCACAAAAACACATTCCTTTCTTTTCTTGCTTGAAGGAAGGCTCGACATGTAGTCCATCGAGATAGATTCCCAAGGCATGTTAGGAGTAGGTAGAGGGGTATACATGCCTTGTTTCTTAATGGCCAGTTTGAAAATGGTGCATGCCATGCAGGACCTAATATACTTGCTAACATCATATAAAAGTTTCGGCCAATAGAAATGCTGTTGCAACACTACCATTGTCTTTTATATGACAAAGTGTCCTTCCACCCGACTGTAGTGAGCTTCCCAAATCATCTTCGCTCGCTCACTTGATAGCATGTAGAGATGGACCATATGGCACCACAACTCGTCTTGAAGATGGAAATCAATAACAATTGTTTTGGTTCCCAACATATGGTAGGTAGTGGCAAAGTCAGGATATCTCTCATAGAGTTGGGGCCATTCAGAGGTCTCATGTCCATAAGAGTGTAGCATCGTGGCTAGTGATACAACTGGAGGTCGACTAAGGTATCTAGTGACGTGGTTGGTTCTCCTTGTCTTATAATACTTGATGTTGATATGAAACTGTTGCAAGTATGTGGACCGCTTTTGATGACAATCATTCTTCAATTTTCCTTGGACAACTTATGATGACAGTCATTCTTCATTTTTCCTTGTGTCTGCATGAACTACAGAGGCTTATGATCAATGTGGATGACTGTCTCCTTCCCAAGAATGTAATGCCTCCATTGGTGATAGGCTTGTACCATGGAGTACATTTCTTTTTAGTAAGTGGGGTACTTACAAACAATATCTGATAGTGTCTCACTATGATAGGCCACGATATGTCCATGCTAAGTGAGAACTACACCCACAACACAATTTGAAGAATATGTCTCAATCTCAAAAGGCTACTGTAGGTCAGGTAATGAGAGCATCAGGGATGAGAAAAATATCTTCTTCAAATCATTGAACGCTTTTTGTTGCAACTGACCCCACACGAAATGTTCCTTGCCACCACCCCTGATCACTTGGCGAAGGGCCCATGCAATGTGGGAGAATCCAAACATGAACCTGCAATATAAATTGGCAAGGCATAAGAAGCTCTAAATCTCAGTGAGTGTGGTCGGCGTTGGCTAGTCACGAATGACCTGGGTCTTGGCTGGATCAACATGCACCGCATTCTCATCAACAATGTAGCCTAGGTATTGGACCCTATTCATGCTAAAGGAGCATTTTTCCAAATTTTCATATAGCTTGTGTTACCGCAGAGTGTGCAGAACCTGCTGAATATGCTGCAAGTGTTCCTCCCAACTCTTGTTGAATATGAGGATGTCATCCAAATACACCACCAAAAAAGAAATGGTGAAAGGCCGCAAGATATCATCCATCATCCTCATGAAAGTTGTTGGGGCATTTTTCAAGCCAAAGTGCATGATCAACCATTTAAAAAGACCTTCTTTGGACTTGAAGATATTATTACATACATCGATCTACTCTATTGGGAACTGGTGGTAGCCAAACTTCAGATCAATCTTACTGAAGTATTTGGCCCCCTTGAGCTGGTCAAGGAGATTGTCAATTCAAGGAATTGGGTGTTGGTTCCTGACTGTTATTTTATTTATGTCCCGATAATCAATGCATAGTCGTCAGGTCTCATATTTCTTCTGCTCAAGCACAATTGGGATTCCAAAAGGTGATGAGATTGGTGTGACCCTTTTCGAGTAGCTCTTATATTTGGTGCTTGATTTCCTCATTTTCCGACAGAGAGTGGTGATAGCCAGGCCCATTGGGTAGCAGTGCACTGGGGCTCAGATTGATTGAGCACTTGACCTGATAGTGAAAAGGTACCCTAGTGGGTGAGGAGAAGATGTATTTGTATTCTTCCATGACATTATCCACTTGATTTTTTTGCATGCAGAAACCTTCCACAAAGGCCATGGATGTGGCTGCAACCTTCCACTCACTTTGAGAATGAACCACAAAGAAGACAAAATTCCTAGTCTGAGAGATGACCTTCCTGCATTTCTTGGCAGAGATGAAGGAAATTGAAGTAGGTGGGACTACATCAGGTATCCTGTACAATTTCTTGTCCAAAGTAATAATAACACTATGAGGCCTAGACTCATATACAACATGATGTTTCCATAAATAAGGTTGGCCCAAAATAACATCACAAACTTCAAGGGAGGAGACATCACACAATACCTCATCTTTTAAGGGCTTGATGTTGTAGGGAAGGAGACACTATTGGATAACGCGGAGATCACTCCCTTGGGGGAGCCATCCGATGGTGTACAATTGTGGGTGTGGTGTTGTCATCATATTCAACTTCTTGACGACCTCTGTTGAGATGAGGTTCTTCTAGTTATGTCTATCAACGATGAATTGAAACGAAGTACCCTTCACCCACATCTATGAATGCAAGAGGTGCTCACCTTCCTCTGGTTCATCAGGTTCACCGTGATGGACCTTGGTTGTAAAAACGATGGAACTGGATTCTATGTCAATGATCCATATACATTTTTCTAGTTATGACTTAGAGTCATATCCCACTTTTGATTAAGGGGCTTTCACCTCAACCACCAATGAATTCTTTGAGCGACATTCAACGGTGTTATGACAAGGGATCTTATGGAACTCACACCACTTTCCAGTGTCTTTCTTTGTCTTTCCATTGTCCTTCTTTGTTTGTGGCTTAGAATGGTTGTCCTGAGGTTACATCCATCCTTTATCCATCCTTTGTTCTAGGGGTTGGGGCCTCCTTTTCCCTACTTATGTTGTGAGGGGTTCATAGACCCAAACTGCGACATATTTTGTTTAAGCTTATGCTCAATTTTTATAGCATATCGATAGGCCATGCACAAGATGGAACATATGTCCAAAAACTCCATTTCTATCTGGTTGTATCTATGCAAACCGCCATGGTACTTGATCACGAGATTTCGCTCAGAGTCTTTGATACCCAGTTTGGTGCACAAGGTATGGAAGACATTGGTGAACTCTGGCACTGTTTGGTCCCTTTCCTGCCATAGTGTGGTCCATATTGTATACAAGTCATCATAACTTCCATTAGGGTAGTATTATTCCTTAATAGCATCCCTGAAAGAACCCCAAGTGGGTGTGGCTAGAAATAATGTAGATTCCTTGGTTTCCTTTTTCTCATAGAAAGTCTCCCACCAATCTTTGACATGGGGGACGACCTTAAGGAGTGCAAATGTAATATTTTGTCTATCAAAAAAGTTATAGACAAAAAAATACCCTTCTACAAGGTTTAACCATTTGTATACAACATCCGCATCTATTTGACCTTCAAATATAAGAATATCAAAATTGATTTGTACTTTGAAGGGGGCAACACCTCTGCTCAAGGAAGATGCGTCACCTGTTGGAAGTTGTCGAAGGGTTTGCGCAAAATTATCCATCATCTTATTCATCTATCGCTTGAGGGATTCCTCAAGCAATATTTTAAAGGGATATCATACCCCATGTTCTCTCTTTTCTTCCCCCATGGGTGGTCATTGAGTTCAGCGAGGTCAATCTTGCAAAGGTCTCAACTAGTTCGAGTCCAAAATTCTTATACCTTGACCTCGTTGAGGACATGAAAATAGAAACAAATGAAGAGCATACCACTTTGATACCACTGATATGGATTTATGAGTAGAATGAAATGAAACACAGATCTATTAAATTAACAAAAATATACAGAGAACAATAACAAAGATACAATGAAACTTAACTTCTATTCAATAAATAAATCCATTGAAACTATAAAATGAAGACTGAAACAGTCTTGCTTGAATGGTGGTAGCTAATCTCTGAGAAGAGATTGTTGGAAATATGGCTACATCAGATATGACGCAGATGATCAAGGTTGTCATTGATGGTAATCGATTGTTTATGGAGAACAGAGGTAGGAACACAGAAGCTGAAACACAGACGCTGCAACACCAATGCTAACACAGATGCTGCAACACAAATGCGAACACAGATGCTGCAACACAAATGCGAACTGCTGCAACACAAATGCGAACACAGACGCTGAAACACAGTGCTGAAACAGAGCTGGAACACAGAAGCTAACGCAGATGGTTAAGGTTGTCATTGATGACAATCGGTTGGTTATGGAGCACGCACAAGTGTTAGAACATAGAAGCTGAAACACAATCGCAGATGCTGGCACACGAATGCTGGAACACGACTGATGGAACACGAATGTTGGAACACAGATGATGGAACACGAATGACACAGATGTTGGAACACGAATGCTGGAACATGAATGACACAGATGCTGGAACACGAATGCTAGAACACGAATGACACAGATGCTGGAACACGAATGCTGGAACACGAATGCTGAAACACAGGTGCTGGAACACGAATGCTGGAACACAGATGCTGGAACACGAATGACACAGATGCTGGAACACAGTGTTGCATGATGTGGCATGCGTAGAGGAGGCAAGTAAAGAGCCAGTTCGGAAAATCAGGGATAACGCTGGCATGCGAAAAGCAGAAGAAAGAATGAAAGAAAGGGAAACTACAGTTGGAGTTGAGAAAAGCAGAAAGACTTTTAGTCTAAAATTAGACTTGTAGTTAAGACAGGAGGAACACAGCGTTACATGATGTGGCATGCGTAGAAGAGGCATGCAAAGAGTCAGTTCAGAAAATCAAGGAGAATGCTGGCATGCGAAAAGCAGAAAAAGAATGAAAGAAAGGGAAACTGCAGTTGGAGTTGAGAAACGCATTGAAAACCTC
>JASDQU010309450.1:61391-88752 GCA_032191745.1 Picea mariana
GGATTCATAAAATATTTTTTGGGAATTGATGTTGAGCAATATTTTTATGGTATTTTGGTCTATCATCAAAAGTTTGTTACAGACATTCTGAAAAGGTTTAGAATGGACAAATTCAAGCTAACTACAACTCCTATTTCACTAGGAACTAAATTAAGCAAACAAGATGAAGGGTCAATAGTTGATTCAACCTTATATAAGAGGTTGGTAGGTAGTATCATGTACCTTACTGCAACTAGACCTGATATAATGTTTACAACAATCTTTGTTTCTAGGTTTATGGAATCCCCCAAGGATTCTCACTATAAAGTAGGAAAAATGATACTAAGGTATGTTGCAAGGACACTTAACTATGGTGGTACACAACTTCTTAAGATTGTTCACTTGTAGGGTACATAGATAGTGATTTTGCAGGAAGCATTGATGGTAGGAAAAGAATATATGGTTATGATTTTCATCTGGTTACCAATATGATTTCATGGGCATCAAAGAAAAAAACCATAGTTGCAATATCTTTAGCAGAGGTAGAGTATGTTGTCGCAACTTCAACACTTGTCCAAGGATCCTAGATGAGAAGACTTTTAAATGATTTCGCACATATGGAAAAGGAGCCAACTCCTATTTTATTTGATAACAACTCAGCCATCACATTATCAAACAATCATGTATTTCAAAATAAAATCAAGCACATTGACACTCTCTTTCACTTGATCTAAGATCTTGTCAATAATGGTGATATTTCTCTTCAATTATGTGGATCAAGAGATCAACTAGCATACATTTTTACAAAACCACTTGGAAAATTGTTTTTGAATTTCAAAGACAACACTTGGGCATTGTAAGTGTTGATGAATGTAACAACTCAGATTAAGGGGGAGTGTTAGAATAAATAATATCCATGTTGTTGTCCACCATGTCCTCCAATTGTCTTAGTTTAATAGTAGTTAAACTACAACTTCTCTTCAGTTCTGTTAATGTTTACTTCAGCTTGATCAGAGACACATTGGATCATGTTGTATGATTGTGTATTCTATTTAATAGTTAGATGGGTATTGAAACCGAGTGTGTTCTCCCACAATTTTTTTTTATGTTCATTATTGTTTATTTCTTCCTCTCTAAACTTTATCATGTTTTACTTGATCATGGAGCTTTTCACTATTTGGAAACCAAAAAAAACAAATTTACAACATTCAAAATCATATATCACAACATAACATATATATTTAAATTCTAGGATGGAATTCAAATCGAGAACATATTTATTACAACAGACTAAATTTGTTGCAAACAATATATATTTAAATTCTTCAATGGCATCCAGTTCGAATTCTGGTAATGAAAAAACATAATTTTAATGAAGAAAAACTGTAATTTTGTAAATTCATATGGATTTATCACCCTTAATTTTTATTGGAGTAATTTCATATTGAAATTTAAATAAATTCTTAAATTCAATTTCTTTTGTATCATGGAAAAACATCATAAAAAAGAGCTTGTTTGTTACACATATAGCTTATTTCATATTTACTCCTCGTCATTACAAGGTTTTTAATTATTCTTCAAACTATATGCCACTAAACTCTTTCATAGTCATGGAAAAAAGAAGGAAGATTCCATGTTGCAAGTATCTATATATTTTATGTATATTTTAATTGAAGTGGTGATTAAATGGAAAACATGACCGTCCCAGCTATAACTTACAAAGTGAAAATAGTTTGTGCAAAACACAACTTCTTGATATTGTATATCTATAATTTATCATAAGTGCAAACACAAATGATAATCCTAAATGGAAGAGGGGTAGGAATTGGCAGACTACTCAACTAAACCATAAACCAGATAATTATGAGGGCATGGGACTAGTATTTCCATCACAAGTGTAACATCCCCAACATCTAATTGGGATATGCCACATAATATTTTCGAAATGTATACAAATAAAACATATGCACACATAAAATATTGTGGAACTTTATATATATAAAACTTAAATCAGACAAATACATTCTACAAATGCACAGATTCATAGAGAATGATAATAAAAATATACGTGCAACACACACAGGAATAAGCCATAAAAATAAATGTATAGATAATAATGCAGCATGTAATTTAACACAAAATGGTAACTTATCTTATAAAAATGTCACCAATTGTGTGTAGACCTTCCATGAACCTCTTAGCCTTAGACCACACTGCTCATCACTCTCAGCAGTGGGTCACCCCTGAGCTAGAATGAAACTCCACCAAGGTAAAGGGATTCCTAGCCGGGCTAATGTATCTCAGACAATAGGAAATACTCTGTCACTAGTGTCAACTCAAACTAACAGCCTACAGTCCCTCATTCCCAACATGCATGTCCCACGCCAAGAAGTGTACCCCTTCTCTTCTCAACAGTCCTTCGGTTGCCCCACTTCCTTTCCGAGGCTTCAACAACAGGCTAGACATGAAGTCTCAGATCCCTATAGCTACAGCTTGGCACCTTCGGGAAATCAATTCCTAGAAATTCTCTCACCTAGAGAGAATTTTTCACAGGCATGACAACCCTCCTATTTAGTATCCCACGGGACTAACAACCCACCTCTTATGTCCATCTCCCAAGCTAACAAACTATAGATACATGTACGGGTATGGGTGTGGGTACGGGTATAGGTACAGGTACAGGAAGGTACGAAGGAAAATTGAATGAGTGAGTGAATGATGATGGAATGAATGAATGACCTAACAAATTAACTAAGTCTAAACTATATGTATGCATGTTCCCAACTTGACACTTGTCATGTTGAGAGCTACTTTGGTCCACTTGTCCCCATCCTTAGAACTTAGGATAAAATAATTATCCATACCTTATACTTTAAGGAATATTAATATAATATTCCTTTTTGGCTTAAGATCCCTAGCTTAGCCCCTTATCCTTAAATTTTATCCCCCCCTTTCCCTAACTAGTGGATTTTAGTCCCTCGTACTCTTTTATCATGGTCAGTCTACACACAGTGATGTATTATATTAATTATAAGACATATACAAAAATAATCTCATTGTCCTTTAGCATCTAGGCTCTCTGACCTAATTCAACACATAAGCCTCCTAGCTTATAATAACTAACTCACCAGCCTATACAACACAACATATACAAAAAAGCTCCTTGTCCTCAAAATTGCACGCACTTAAGTTTGTTGCGCGCGGTGTCCTGGAATGTGCACACTTCATCATTTTAGCGCGCAATACATGTGTGCACTATACCATCGAAGGTGCATGCAAAATTATATCAACAAATCACCAAATTATAATCATTTTTACATTTACATTTACAATTTGTGGTTTAGCCTAGGGGTATTACAATCCCCTCCCCTTATTTATGCATTTTCCTCAGTGCATTATATACCATGTACCATTCAAATTCTTTAAAAATTTCCAAGCTTTAGCTATTGGAAGCTTGATATCCATCTGGTGTTCTACTTTCTAGCACCAATTCTGGTATTCATACTATGGTTGTAAATCAATTGCTCTATCCCATAGAGATGCTTCCAGGAATAATTCAGCTCATTGTTCCATTTGGCACACCCTCCTTATGGCAGCTACCATGCCATAATCATCCTTGGGTTGCCTCATCCTTGTTGCACTCACCCTTCCAGGATCAGGCATCCCTTCACTGCTACATAGTCCTTCAGTGATCCATCTTACCAAAGATTTTACCCATAAGGAGAGCGTTGACCCATTACCAGAACCCCAACAAGGTTATACAATTATAGGGATTTAGTGTCCTCAAAAGTAGTTATTCTTTCCTAGAATTCCAACTTTAATCAATACTATCTCATCTTCATCACACACATGCAGTTATCATGAGAGAACATTATAAAAATTCCATTTTATAAATCAAATTAATTTCATAAGGGATTCGACTTTTCCTAAAATATGAAATTTGATTTCATAATTTTTTTTCATTGTTGTTGAAATAATAGGATGTAACCTTCCTTCTGTCTTTCAGCAAGCACCATGTTGAATACCATTTTTCCTGCAATGATTCTATCTTGCATACAACCAACTGATTGTCAGTACTTCATGTACATCATATTTTAATTGAAATATGTACAAAAACCTTATGCAGTGATCTTATAATTTCCTACACCTAGCAATCCAATCAAAATTACCAAACAATTTATTATGTATAATGACTCATCATTCTATGCATATTCATGTTCGTAATTAATAACAGTGAGTTCATTATTTCAATTTTCTGAACAAAAAAATTGTTGTAGTCATTATTCCTATGACTACCTGACTTGCAACTTTCCTATTGCAATGTATAACAGTTCCTGAAATGTTCTCATCTCCATGAGTTAGCAACATTCTTTTCATTAGTATAATTATTTCCACTCAAAAACATATATACATGCACTCACAAAATGCATTCAACAATTTTATTTAAGTATACAATTCTATCATGTATGAGTGCAACTATGCCACTTACTAAACATGAGTGAAACTCTCAATGCCTATTTATTCAATGCACCTTTGCATTGATATTCATAATGAGTTTTATCTAAGTCATGTATCTCACCATTCATAAATTGGAAATATGGCCAATGTCTTGACACATTCTCCACACACTTCCCATTGTCTTCTCAATTGCTTGGATGCCTTCCTTTTCGATCTGAACACTACACCAAGGATACAATTCTGTGGTGTTCATTAGTGTTAGCAAAAAGGTTGTAGTCCAAATTTTATTTAAAGGTAGGAATCTCATTGGATATATGTGTGGTACATAACATTTCCATATCCATACCTTTCCATATCCAACCATGTCCTAGTCTCATACATGACTATATTTCCTGGCATCATTCTTATAACAAGTTCTCATCTTTTATCTCTTTGGTTATTACCTCGTAACCAAATTAACATGACATGCTACTATGTCAGTGTGTGCATTCAAAATCTAAAAATATTTGATAACTATAATAGGCCTATAGCCTTTACCACACCTAGTGGTAACTTATTCATGTTAATGCACTTAAACCATACCATACTGCATATTATAAAAATTCAATTTGGAGAAATTCCTACCTGAATTTCCCTTTGGAAATTATGCAACATAATTTCAAAATAGAAATACTTACATGCATAGTTTCCATTAAAAAAATGTAATGCTACCTAATTAGTTTATGAAAGTAGAAGCTCTCATGCCTCTTTATCAGTCCTATAATCAACATTCTAACTTTTTGTTGCTTTCTCCCATATGCAACAACATTATCAACAACACTTGCAAACATGCAAGCATTCTCACTTTATGGTTGTCCCAACAAGACATAACATACTTGTTGCTACAGTAATTGCAACAACTTATTTCTCCCTGTATCACTTTTCCTTCTTTATCCCAGATGTCTTCAATTCTTTTGAATTCCTGAATCTTCATGTGCTCTTCATTGTAACCATTGTGCATGATTATTTCTGACCTGAGCACTTTCTATCCAAATCACTCTTGGATTCCTTTGCTTTTCCATCCAAATATTAAACTGATATTGACCTTCAACTTTTATTTATTTCTTGGATCCATCTATCCCAACTCATACTTGGATGCATTATAATTCCAATCATGGTCTCTTATAGAATTTGGATCTTCAACATCCATTTACTTTTCATATTGAACTATTTTAGCTCTTTCTTGAATGAATACTTTAGTATTTGATTTTTCTTTCACTCTTCTCTTCTCATTTCCAACTAGTGTCAAACTTGGCTTTCATATCCAATCTCTAGCATACTGTAAGGATGCACATATGCCTCCTTCTCTAGCTACATAGAATTAATTAAAAGTACTTAATATTGCTTTTAATTTTCCATCATAATTTCAATTGATACTTCCACCCCATGGAAATGTTACTTATGGATCTATGCTACTTGATATGGATTCTTCTCAGGAACCATCTCTTTTTCATTCAAAACCATACATATAACCATTTCCTTCTTCATGGATCCTTACTAACTATCTACATAGATTAATTTCACTTTTAAGTCTTTTTGTTTGACATCTCCATGCTATTGTGGAAATATCTTCAATACCTTTGGAATGCATCAACAATCCTCTACTATTCTTTCTTTCCCTCTTGGAGTGTTGTCATGCATTCCCATTATCTTGATATCTACCTCATGATTTGTTCTTCCATTATCCTAGGATGTTCATGGAATTGCAACTACATATTATGTTGATATTAATTTTCAACATTCCACTATTATTTGGATTCCTCTAATCCAACTCTTACATGACCCAATTGTATTTTCAGTCATGTTTTCTGAGTAACCTTGGATAGTTAACACCAAATTCCTTCTTGAGGTACTTGATTTATCCCTTCATTATATGATCATATCAACACTTGTATCTTCTTTATGACTATTACTTTATCCTGTCATGACCAATCTCATTTCAACCTGACTTTCATAATCCTATTCCATCATTCCATATTGATGCACCTATGCCTCAACCGACACTCCTTACTTATGTGCACCTTCATTTATTTACCCTTGAAGTGATTCCCTTCATGCCATGCTTCCACTGCACACTCTGATAACAATAAGGGAAGAATTACTCTATAATTGCATAGCTAATCCCTGGATATGATCCACTCTTTATCCATATATGCATTAAGCCTCTTTTTTTATCTAATTACTATCATTCTGATAGTCAATTCCTTTTATAATAGATCTGACTCTAATGAATTTCTTAATCTGTATATTGGTTTCTTTGGGAATTTATGTACTTTCACTAATTCATTCACTACATGATGTATTCATTTTCCCAGATTCCATTGAATACTTGACTAACATGAATATACTTCATGTAGTGGCTTCCCAAGACTTTATGGATGCACCTAGATTCATACCTTAACATTTCGTAGTCTTGGATTTTGATCATCTTATGAAAGATTTTGTCATAACACTCTTTCCCTGAGTACCTCTGCTTATATTTAACTAAATTTCAACCTTCTCAACTCTTAAGAACTAAAATTTTTTAACTATGCAAAAATGTGCAGCCAACAAAATTTGTTAGGCTAAATAATTTAACAAATTTATGAAATTATGTACAATTTTGTTCCAATAATGCATCATAATTACTTCTTTTGATATCTTGTGAAAAATAACTGCCCAAATCAATTTTCTTGGTGGATAATTAGACTCCTCTATCCAATACCTTTCTAATGACTACTCCCTTATTCAATTCTAAGTCTTGAGCAGAAAGTTATGGTCATTTGAAAATTTCCCATTAATGTTTTTGTTCACACTTCAACTTGGTGCAAATCTGCGTTGTAATTATGTATTTTTGTACCTACTCCATTGGAATTTTGCTAAGAGCTCAATTTTTTTTCTTCATATACATATTTTGGACAGTCTATCCAAATTTCACCTCTTTCTCGGTTCTGGGCTGCTAGTTACAACCTGTTGAAGTTCTAGGCCAATTCGTGTTTTTGGTTTGGAATGCTACAGATACCTTATTTTCCATCTTAAACATTTTTAACATGCCCAGAATTTTAATTCAGATCTATGAATTCCTTCTATGGTTCAATAGATTTCCATGGACTACTCCTGTGCCTCAATCTGATTCTACAGCATAAATTTATGGCCCTTCGAAGTTAGTTGGGTCTTAAAATTTACCCTCCATTGTTTGTCCTGTAACTTCCTCATAAAAGCTTTGTTTGACGAACGGTTTACACCATTGGAAATATCTCTCTGGGATATTTCATTTGAGCTGCAAAGACAAAGTGTACCTTGGTACACTCTATACACTATTTTCTCAGGATTTTTGAGTAGCTAAAAACGTTGTTTAGTGCCTCAAAAACGCGCTACAAAAAGATAACCTTCAAACAGTATAAAATGTCGCGGAAATTCACTGGTTTTATGTTGTTCTAGACCATCCAAATGAATTTGCACGCACAAATTTGAACATGGATGCCCATATTTAGCATGCACAGCAACACCATAAGGTAGTGCATGCTACACGCACCTATAACCAATGTGGTCACTTCTCTGTCACACCAATAACTGGTGCGCACTAATTTTGTTTCGCACACCAATACCAACTGCACACAATTTTGGTTCATGCACTAATACCTGTTGCGAGCAATTTTTGTGTCGCACACTAATATTTTGTGTGCATTGTACTCTACATGTTACATCATGTCAAAGTTCAGTATGCCCCCCCATCGCACACCAGTACTCCGCATGCACCATTAATTAAATTGTCGTGCGATGGTATATACCCACATTGCGCGTGCACCAACAAAATTCCTGTGTGCTCTATCAATACTATGCACATCACACGTGACATTATTATGCGTGTACACACTGTGCACACTAGTATTACGCATGCGCCACTCAATCCGCACCACGCAATGCTAAATTTAGTGTGCACACCCGCAGACCCTTATTTTTCGTACATTACCACTATGCACCGCGCAATGCCAAATTTAAGTGTGCACACCCACGCACCAATATTTTCCGCGCATTACCACTCTGCACCGTACAATGCCAAATTTAAGTGAACACACTCGCACACTAATGTTTTACACTCATTACCACTCTGCACCGTGCAACGCCAAATTTAAGTGTGCACACCTACACGCCAATATTTTCCACGCATTACCACTTTGCATCGCGCAACGCCAAATTAAGTGTGCACACCCGCACGCCAATATTTTTCATGCATTACCACTCTACACCGTGCAGTGCCAAATTTTAGTATGCAGAGCTATGCACCCTTATTTCGACACATCACAAGATTTTCATTGTGCATCATGCATTTTTAGTGCGCACACCTGCACACATTCATTTTGTTTTATGCGCATCAATTCCTCATGAATTCTGCTGCAGAAATTGGGGCTTTTGCCAAAAAAATTCCCAATTTTCACCGTAGACATTCTACAAGTATGATTTTTTTTCAATTTCACCCTGATAACACGAATTCAACCTCTGCAAGAACAAATCAATGTTGGTTGGCATTTCTGGAATGAATTTTTTTTCCCAAACTCAATTCACAAACTGAGAATTTTAATCAACTAATATCGCTCCATCTATCATGGCTTCCCTATAACTTCAAATTCGACCAATTCAAGGTCTGAATTTGTTAGAATAGATATTAAAATAAGAATTTCTTACTACTTGGCCAAATTTCTCAATTTTCCCATGAATTTAACAACAAAAGTTGGGGCTTTTCCCAATTCCACGCAATTGCTTCTAATTTTACCATGGACGCTTTGTAACTTGAAATTTGGCCACTTCGAAATCAATTCTCTATGAAATTATCGCTTCAACTCAACTTGCTCGGCCCATCCAATCTCATTGTTGAAAACTAGAGCTCTGATACCATATTTTAACATCCTCAACATCCAATTGGGCTATGCCACGTAACATTTTCGAACTGTATACAAATCAAAACAAATGCGCACATAAAATCTTGCAGAAATTTATATATATATATATAAAACTTAAATTAGACAGATACATTATGAAAATGCATAGATTCATACATAATGATAATAAAAATATGCATGCAATACACACAGGAATAACCCATAAAAATAAATGCATACATAATAATATAGCATGTAATTTAACACAAAATGGACACTTGTCTTGTAAAAATATCACCAACTGTGTGCAAACCTTCGACGAACCTCCTGGCCTTAGACCTTGTTTCTCATCACTCTCAACGGTGGGTCACCCCTGACCTGGGACTAAACTCCAATTGGGTAAAGGGATTCCTAACCAGACTGATGTATCTCAGACAACAGGAAAGACTATGTCACAGGTGCCAACGCAAACTAACATCCTACAGTCCCTCATTCCCCACATTCTTGTCCCACCCCTAGAAGTGTGCCCCTTTTATGCTCAACAGTCCTTCAACTACCCCACTTCGTTTCTGGGCTTCAACAATAGGCCGAAAAGGAAGTCTCAGAGCTATGTAGATGCAACTTGGCACCTTCAGGAAATAAATTCCTGGCAATTCTCTCACCTCGAGAGAATTTATCATGTGCCTGACAAACCGCCTCTTCAATATCCCATGGGCCTGACAACCCACCTATTCAATCTAGCTCCCAATATAACCAGCTACAAATATAGGTATGGGTACGGGTGTGGGTACATGTACAAGTATAGGTACAGGAAGGTACGAAGGACAACTGAATGAGAGACCGAATGATGATGGAATGAATGAATGATATGACAAATGAACTAAGTCCAAACTATATGTATGCATGTTCCCAACTTGACAGTTGTCATGTTGAGAACGACTTTGGTCCACTTGTACCCATCCTTAGAACTTAGGATAAAATAATTATCCATACTTTATACTTTAAGGAATATTAATATAATATTTCTTTTTGGCTTAATCTCCCTAGATTATCCCCTTATCCTTAACTTTTATCCCCCCCCTTTCCCTAACTAGTGAGTTTAGTCCCCCATACTCTTTTATCATGGTCAATCTACACGCAACGATGTATTATATTAGTTATAAGACATATACAAAAATAGTCTCACTGACCTTTAGCATCTAAGCTCTCTGACCTAATTCAACACATAAGCCTCCTAGCTTGTAATAATTGTCTCACGAGCCTATACAACACAACATATACAAAAAGGATCCCTGGCCTCAAAATCACGCGCACTTAAGTTTGTTGCGTGCGGTATCCTGGAATGTGCACACTTCATAATTTTAGTGCACAGTACATGTGTGCACTATAACATGGAAGGTGCATGCAAAATTATATCAACAGATCACCATCTTATAATTATTTTTACATTTACATTTACAATTTGAGGTTTATTGTAGGGGTACTACAAGAATAAGAGAGCATTATGGTGTGGCAAGGGACGTATGAAGAGAGTTATCGTGATTAACAAAACCTAAGGAAAGATAATCAATGGGAAGGAATGAAAGAGGAAATACCTTAACCCAAAGTATTGTTACCCATTTTGGCATCGAATGATCAATGTCACATCAAGATATTCTAGGAATCAAAGTTGCAAATCTAAGGATAGAAAGAGGTTTCACATCGGATTTATTCAAGATATTGGCCTACCACTGTAAACCCTAGTTAGTCAAAGGTGATCAGGAAAATCATGATGCAACAAGGAATATCCCTTGCTATCAAATCCATTCCAAGATCAAATAATGACTTAGTTAGAAACCTGAGGACAAAATGGAGGTTGAAAAGATGATGGCATGGAATGGAAATGATGACCAAATCTTGCAAGACATCATGATGCAAGAACAGAATAATTCAACAATGACGAAAGAAAGTGGATGGTTTGTCAGGAAGGGTGATACTCCATAATGTATGAGAAAGGACATGGAAAGTGATGGAAGACTCGCCAATAATGGGCATTACTCCAAATCTAGTGAACCAAATGCCCTGATTCCAAATTGTGTTTTCTCCAATTTAAAAGAGGGCCCTTCTTCTTCAAATAAAGGAAGGGTAGATTCCAACAATTATTGGATATGTTTTGTATACTTTGCAGGTAGTCTTAGTCACATTTATATAAGGGTTCAAGGATAATCTTCAAATGAAGGGGATTCTAATGGGATCCCCTCTCTAGCTAGGGGGTCATGGAAGGCTAACTACCCCCCATTTGAGTTTTGGGGGTACAAGTTTGGCCTCTGAATGAAAGGGGTCCAAGGGGGATCCACACCCACTTAGGAATTATTGCATCCAATGATTTCAACTCATTGTAAACTAATTTTGATTGAGGAATTAGGGTTCTTATCTAATTTGAGTTAATGAATTAGGGTTTTAGATGCTGCAAAATACCAAATATTGTATTGTGAATGGTGAAGTTAATACAACAAGATAGAGAGAGGTTCCCGAATCGAGTTTGAGGGGGGATTGAGAAGTAGTGGGAAACCCACTTAGGGGTTTGAGGGTAGATCCCCTAAAGAAAAAAAATTGGTTCATTATGTATTATTTCAGCCAATGGATTCGACCCATTGTAAACTAATTTTAGTGGAGGAATTATGGTTGTAATCTAATTTAAATTAATGGATTAGGGTTTTGGATTCTATGAAATACCTAAATATTGTATTTTTAATGGTGAATTTAATACAATGGCATAGAGATATGTGTAGCTCTCAATTAGACTCTCTCAATTAGACTATTTTTCTCAGTTATTCCAAGTTAAATCTTTGTGTATTGTGTGTATGTCATTTTTATTCTCATGTTTTAAATTTTGTTAGTACAGATTTTTTTGCATAGGTTTATCAAAGTTTTCATTTGGTATGGAGTAGAGGTTATTGGCTTCACAGGGACACTTTTTTTGCAAGGGTTTAGCTTATTCTATGAAGAGCAATGATGTATTGGGTCTAAAATAAATGTGTTCTTGAGTGTGATCTTTATGCAGTGAATCTTGTGTAAAGAAACATGGAAAACAATTCAAGAATATAAATAGAGAAGTTTAACAATAGAATCTTTGAGTTATGGAAGATAAATATGGAAGATTTTATTATAGATAAAGAAAATGGGTTGTTTTGGATCTAGGTACAAACCTAATAGTATTTCAAAAGAATATTGGGAAAGATGGAAAGAAAGGAGGGAAGTATGATTGGACTCTACCTCTTAGATTCAATGTTGTTCAATATCTTTAGAAAATACAATGCAAAGAAGTTGTGGGATAAGTTAAGGAATTTGTATTATTCAAAGTCCCTGGTAAACAAGTTGTTCTTTCGAAATAAGTTATAGCATCTTAAAATGGATAATGGTGACTTAATAATTAAGCATATAAATTCATTTAATACTCTATTAAGTATACTTATCTTTGTTGATATTAAGATGGAGGAAGAATATAAATGTAATACCCTATTATGTTCTTTGATAGACTCTTGGGATAATATAGTTGTATCAATTGGTAGTACTACTCAATCCACATTAAATTTTGAGGATGTAGTTGAATCCTTGTTATCACAAGAAATGAGGAGAAACTCCATGGAGGGTGTGGCCAAGGATTTTTTTATTTATAAGAGGTCATCCCAAGAGAATAAAAATAATTATTTACAAGGTAGATCTAAATTTCTAGGAAAATATATAAGAAAATGTTGGAAATGTAGTAAAGCTAGGCATTATAAGAAATATTTCATATCTAATAATGTTGATAAAATTAATGGATATAATGATGCCCCTTTCACAAAAATGAAAACCTCCATGGAATAAGGAGATGATGTGTACTTGGAATATACAAGTACACATTCAAATCATGATGTATAGTCAATTGGCTAAGGTGATTCATTTCATATGACTCCTCGCAAGGAGTGGTTTTCAATATGAAAAATATAATGGAGGTGATCTTTTCCTAGGATATGACTGAAAATACAAAATCATAGGATGTAAAGGGTCAAGTTGTTACTCAAAGATGGAAGGATTAGAACTCTCCTTGGAGTTCTAAACATTTCAAATTTGTCTAGAAACCTAAAATATATAAGAAACATGAGTGATGGAAGTGTGCACAATATATTTGAAAATGGAACATGCAATATATATTTGAAAAGGGAACATGCAATCTGGTTCGAAGTGAAATGGTGTTGATGAGGGGAGTTTGGATTGGAACTGTGTACAAGTTATTGGGAAGCACTACTAATTATGGGTGTAAGAATTATGTTGTTTATAAGGGTAGAAATGAAGAAAAAAAGACACCTACCCATGGAGAGAAGACAAATTTTATGACATCAAAGACTAGGATATATTGGAGAGAAGTTCCTTTGAGCATTGCATGGTAAAGGTATAGTTGAAGGTATGTTTGATTGCTTGTTAGATTTCGATTTCTATGAACATTATATATATGGTAAATAGAATCAAGTAATATTCCCATTTGACACTACAAGATCACAAGGAATCTTGTAGTTGATACAGAGTGATATATTTGGACCTATGCGTATTCCATCACTAGGTAAATCTATGTATTGTGTTTCATTTGTAGATGATTTATTGAGGAACACATGGATCTATTTTCTCTAAAAGGAATTTGAGGATTTTGGTAAATTTAAAGAGATTAAGGCACTTATACAGAACTAAATAGATAAGAAAACAAAAGTGTTTAGGATCTATAATGGTGGCGAGTTATGCAAAAACGATCTTGAGGAAATATGAAATAAGTGTAGAATAACAAAGAAAAATACTTCTCCATACACATCTTGACATAATGGATTTGTATAAAGAATGAACAAGATGTTAATGGAAAAGGAAAGAAGTGTGATCAGTGGTCTAGGGTCATCATATGAATTATGGGAAAAGGTAGTGGATATTGCATGTTACTTGGTAAATCAATCATCTACATCGATGTTGGTTGATAAAAGTATTCATGAATTATGGACTAGTAAAAAAACCTCTCTTAAACATTTCATCAGGTTTTTTTGGTTGTGATGCTTATGTGCATGTTCCAAGGAAAAACAAGAGTAAGTTGGATGATAAAGATGAAAAACATATCTTTATTGGTTTAAAGGGTTATAAACTTTCAACCCGTTAACAAAGAATATTATTTTTAGTCAAGATGTAGTATTTAGAGAGGCTAGAACTATTCCTAAACAAGAAGTCCAATCAAGGGAGGAAGAACCAAAGATAATCGAGTTTGAATTAGAGGGTGAATAATATAACTCAATATAAGAAGATGAATTAGAAGAGGAAGAACCTCAAACTTCGATTTTGAGGAGATTGATTTAGGAAATAAGAAAAACAAAAAGGTATAACCCATATGATTTTTGTTCTAGTTTTTCTCTATCTATATTATTGTTGATGATTCTAGAAGTGTTAGGCAAGCAGTGGATTAAGAGTATAGTAAACTCTAGAAGAAGGCCATGTTTCAAGAAATGGATGTCGGATAAAAATGAGGCTTGTGATGTAGTCGAGTTAACATCTAGAATAAAACATATTGGTATCAAAGGGGCGTTTAAGAAGAAGTTTAACGCAGAAAGTAAGATAGATAAGTACAAAACTCACTTTTGGGTAAAGGGATATTCCCAGGTGGAGGGAATTGATTTTGGTGAGATTTTTTCTCTTGTTGTTAAATCAAATTTTTTTAGATTTCATTTGTATATATATGTTTCTTTTTATGTTGAAGTAGAGAACATGGATATGAAGACAACATCCCTACATAGGGATCTTGAAGAAGAAATATACATGAAATAGCTAGAATTTTTTGTAGTAAAGGGAAAGAAGGAGCTTGTTTGCAAGAAAAAGAAGTCCATGTATGGAATAAAACAATATTCAAGAATATGGTATCAAAATTTAGATACTCATATATTGGGACTTGGTTTCTCAAGAAGCACAGTTGATCACTATGTGCATTCCAAGCATGTTGTTGATCGATTTATATATATGGTCTTCTATATTGATGATATGTTGTTGATTTGGAACAAAAATAAAATCATTGAGAATTTCAAAGCTTAGTTTTATTTTAAATTTTATGTGAAATATCTTGGTTTTGTGAATTTTATTTTGGGCATGGAAATTAAAAGAGATCAGGTAAATAAGAAGCTATGGTTGTAGAATCAAAAGAAATATGTTGAGACTATTACAAAGGTTTAATATGTGGGAATGTAAATCGATAAAGATCCATATTCTTGTAGGTGTAAATTTATCTACAAATCAGTATCCCAAGACACAAGAAGAGGTAGAGGACATGTCCCATGTTCCCTATGCAATTGTTGTTAGAAGAGGTAGAGGGCATGTCCTATGTTCCCTATGCAAGTGTTGCTGGAAGTATTATGTATGCTATGGTCTATACTAGACCAAACATTACCCATGCAATGGAAGTTTTGATCGGGTATATGTCAAAACCAAGGAATGAAAATTGGACAACTGTAAAGAGGGTCTTTAGATATCTATGTGGCACTTCAAATTATTCAATATGCTACTAAGGTAGACCTAGACCTCACAAAGAGATTGATATACGTGGATTTGGTGAAGTAGAATGGGATAGAGATCTTGATCACAGAATATATATAATTGGTTATGTATTTAACCTATTTGGTGGAGTAATCAATTGATGAGAAAGAGGTGGCATGTAGTTACATTGTCAACTACAAAATCTAAGTACATGGTAGAAAATCATGGAACTAAGGAAGTTATATGGTTGCAAATATTGTGTTTAGGTATTGGTTTTATTGAAAAATCAATGAGGATAGGTTGTGACAACTCAAGTGCATTTTTTCTAGCAAAGAACCCCACTTATCATTCCAAGACAAAGCATATTGATGTGCATTGTCATTTTGTTGGTTGAAAAAAAAAAGTATTATTAGAGAAGGTTTATACCTTGAAGAATGTTGCAAATCCATTAACAAAGTTAGTTAATGCTGAAATTTTCTCTTGATGTAGAGAAATAATAGCCATTGCTATCTCTAGTAGTTGATTATATCAATGCCTTCACCCTACCCCCATTTTAGCAATGTATTCAACTAGTGGGAGAATGTTGGATAAGTGTTGTATCCTTTGTGGGTAGACTCAGTCACGTCGTGACAAGATTTCGAGGGATGGCCCTTGAATGAAGGTATTCCAAGGGGGATCCACCCCTCTTGTTGAGGATATGAAGTGAAATTTTTATAGCAAATAACCTTGCTTATCATTCTAAGACAAAGCATATTGATATGCAATGTCATTTTGTTAGAGACATGGTTGAACAAAACAAAGTATTATTAGATAATGTTGATACCTTGAAGAACGAATTCATTAATAAATTTTGTTGGTACGGAAAATTTCTCTTCATGTAAAAAAAAATAGGAAATTCTACCCATATTAGTTGATTATATGAATTCCTTCACCCTCCCCCCATTTTTTCAAAGTATTCAACAAGTGGGATAATGTTGGATATGTGTTGTATCCTTTGAGGGTAGACTTAGTCACATATTTACAAGGGTTTAAGGGTTGGCCCCTAAATGAATGGGGTCTGAGGGGGATCTAGCTCCCTTGTTGTTGGTCATGAGAGGGCTAGTGGAGCCCCTGAAGAAAAAAAATATGTTCCATTATATATTATTTAAACCAATGGTTTCAACCCATTGTAAAATAATTATGGTTAAGGAATTAAGGATGTAATTTAATTTGGGTTAATGGATTAGTGTTTTGGATGCTACAAAATACCTAAATAGTGTATTGTGAATGGATAAATTTAATGCAATGAGATAGAAATATATGCATCTCTCAGTTAGGATAATTTTCCTGATTAAGGATTTCCAAAGTAAATTTATGTGTACTATGTGTGTGTGCGCCATTTTTATTCTTATGTTTTATATTATGCTAGTATTTCTTTTCTTGCACAAGTTTATCAAAATCCTCAATAGTGACTCACAAATTATTGGATGAACTTGAAACAAACATTTTGGTGGCCCCTCTAATTTCTTACCAAGCTAGAGTAAAGAATATCAAAGGAAAAGGGAGGGAATTAGGACAAAGCGGAGAAAGAAGATAAGAGATCACTTGATTAAAGGATAGAAGTAGGATAATACAAATAACATGATAATTGAGGCTATAATGCGAAGGGGAGAAAATTGAATGAGATTGGAGCTAGAATCTAAAATGTTGGGAGAGGGGATATTTGGGTATGCAGAAACCTCCTTGATTAGGAAATTCGTTGGGACCAAATTGAACATTAAATTACTAAAGTAGTGGATTCTTAAGGAAAACAAAAAATTATTGGGATACCATCCCAATTTCTTTCTCATGGTCAAATGCTATGTAACTTTTATCTTCAATTCAAAAGGAGATAATTTCGGTTATGGGAATCCTTCCATCTAAAACTCCATCACTAGGTTCCTAGATATGATCCCCTCAAGGTAAAAGAAAACGTTGTTTCACTCTGGATTAAAATCCCATACTTACCTCTAGATTTGTGGACTTAAGTGTTTTTCAAGGCTACTAGAGACACCCTGGAAAGATATATCATTCTACAAGAGAAAATAAGAAATATGGATTGCTTTTCAAAAACAATAGAAAAATATGTGTGGAGGTTGACCTGAGCAATGGTGTTCCAAAAAGCATAAAACTAGTAGTTTATTGTATATATCATAGGAAAGTGTTATACTATGCTAGGGTCCTCTTTAGGAATAGTGAGTGTAGGATTTACAGGCACATTAAAAAATATGTGTCTTAGGATGAGGGAGAATGATATACTTGATGGCGCATGCATGATTATTAAAAAATATATGTATGGAGAGAAATAATTACAATTTTATGACTCTATGAAGAATTGGAAGGGGTCAAGGAGAGATTACCATCTAACAGAACAACATTTTCTAAGGAAAAATGGAAATTTTATAGAGGAAGATATTAGAACGGTATTCAAATTTAAAAGATGGACTCCATAAGTCAACCATAGATGATAAATGATAATGAATCCATCTAATATGAATTGGATATGGTCACTAGACAAGCACTCTAGTTATGGCCCAACTCTGGTATGCCAAGTAAGATGTTCTATTATAGTCTCTAATCTCTATAATATAATCTAAACAAGCTAATGTGAAGTGTGGGAATGTTAATGAAGATGGGTGAATGTAATAATGAAATGCAGCACATTTCGTATGCAAGATGCAGCTAAGTAAATCCTAACTAAATGAGAAAAATATCAAGGTATGGAAATGCAACCAATAACAAGGAGAATTTTCCACCATATTTATCAAATATTAAACTGAATCAGAATATCCCAAATCCCTCTTGAAGTGAAATGATCCAATTGCTAAAAACATTTCCCTTTCACAAAACCAATTAGTAACCATGTTAAGATGAAATGTGACGAGACATGTAATAATAGGGAGAATATCCCTCCAACTAAATTACATGCATAATTAGATATTTTTGGCCACTGAGAATAGTCCATGAGTCATTAAGAATCCCCCTGCTTCATATCAAATTTTATTAAGCATAAGATATGTGAGAATAAACACCATAACAAGAGAATGGTCCACAACATGGAATTGTCATGCCAACTAGCACCAAGATAAGTAGAAAAGGAGAGAATAGTCCACAATCAGACACATATTTGCAAGAGTACAAACACACTATCTAATACCAATGTCTATATGAAGATAGCTTATAATGCTGAAAATATAAACCTTTGTTTGAAGGAAAAGGATCTAATTACAAAAGAATGTTTTCCTCTTGCATACCATATTCCTTATTATTGACCTACCATAGGTGACTCTTGAGATTTCCCAATGTTAACTTACTATAAATTTCATCTTATTCTCACTTTGACTATTCAAACCAACTATGAGAATAATTTTTCCTTAAAATTAAGAAATTACAATATTGCTCACACAAGTGAGACATATCAAGGACAACTCCTATATCTTAGATGTCCACTTCGTCCCTCTTGTCCATATACTTATTACACTTTAATTCGGTCATGGCGCTTGAATGGTAAATGGCCCTTTTTCATCCACCAAGAAATACCCTTTATATCCCTCCTTGTTTTATTTGGTTTATAATTCCTTTTTGCTTCTCGCACTCAAGTGAAATTTCATCTACACTTCAAGCTTTCTTTTATTCTCCTTCGCCTCTACTCATGAATCTTCATTATTCATGCAACTCTTTGCACATGAAATCATTCATAAGAAAATGACACAATATCATGCCTGGACTATGATACTTATGAGACAAATGATAATATATTACCTCATTGACCCTAATAACTCGTTAAATGAATCATAACAATAAACAAGCAAAATTAGTCAACAAGAAAAATGAATGTTTTGTCAAAGAAAAAGGATTAAAATGACAAAAACAAAATCAATGAATAAGACAAGTGTGGTGTTGCTTTATCTTCCACCAATGTATAACAACACACTAGAAAATTGCATTCACTTGCTAGGAGACACAATACTCAATTCAGCAATTAAAAAACTATCATCAATTGACATTTTATTAATAAATTCCCATAAACAAGATAATAACCAAGGAAACCATGGAACATAAGGCATGTAGCCAATTTATATAAGGGTAAATTAATATGAAGAAAGGGGTTTCACACTCAGAATTTATTTTTAGGCATTATATGGTGTTTATAGAGATCCATCCTACCCATTTAATTAAAAACTATCTTTTAATTAAAATCCCCATCAACTTTAAATAAAATGTAGCATCCACAAATTGGAAAACAAATATGTCTCTCAACCAATAAATTTATATGTAAGTGAGTATGAGGAATGTGATTCCATGCTAAAAATTTTCCCAATTATCATCTAGTGTCTCATATCAACTCCAAACAACTCTCTTCACTACAACACTCAATATAACAAAATCAACAAATACAATTAAAGTTTTAAAGCATCATGTATAGCAACAATTGATCGTGGAAAATCATATCTCAACATAAGCATCGACAACTTAAGATATATGGGAAATGTCTTGCCATTCATGCTTTCCTATGAAGAGGAATCACTACACAAACATATTGATAGGGTAAAACACATCCCATACTTAGTTGATCTCCTATTGAAACTAATTACGAAGCACATCAATTCCCTAGATGCATTTTTTAGTTTGAGTGGGCCCTTATGGGGCTTACTTGAGGTAAAACACATTAGTTACCTCTTTGATGGGCTACTACATCTTACCCAAGTGTTATATTTTTTACTCTAATAATTTTTTTACTTTTCCTAAGGATCAATGGGGATTCCCCAGGGGAAATGTACTAGTTACCCATTCAACACATTTTTGCAGCTTCCCCATTGCTATATATTTACTTCCATTACATATTCATTTTTTCTCAAGGTTAGAAGAGACTTCCAAGGGAAAATTGCATCATCTGTTGTCTTTCTTTATTACATCATTATAGCTACCCTGGAGTTTCATTTTTACCTCTACTATGTTTGTCACTTGTTGTGGGATGTGGTGAGTTTTCTAAGGGTAAAACTATCACAATATTCCTTTCCCTTATGATGTAACTCTTCACTGAGTGCATTTTGGACCTGGGAGGCAACACACATCACTACTCAATTTGACACATTGTTGCAATCTCCCATTAAGTGTGTTTTGGTCTTGGAAGGCACAATGGGTTTTTGTGTTAGGGACCTAACCTCCCTAACCCCTCACATAGGTAGAATAATATATTTCCATGTAATAAAGGACAATATTAATAATGATTAGAAATAAGAAAGAATAAGTCAAATGTAATAAGACCTAATAGAAGCTTCCACTTCTAGAAGGATCTTCCTCTAGATTGTTCTTTTGGATAGACAGATTTAGTATAAATAGGAGTAGGTAGTATGAGAAGTTTTGTCTTGGATATTATTGTAATATAGATATTCTCTGTTGGATGTTTCCCCCTCGAAGAGGCAACGTAACATTGCTATCATTAATCAAGGTTCTCTTTTTGGTGTTATTCTAGTATTGTTATGGTTATGTCATTAAAGTTTTTTCATTTCTAGCTAAACTATCTATGTTCTAGATACTATTTTATATCTGGAATACTACAAGTGGTATCAGAGCACTTTCCTTGGAAGAGAATTGTGGATTAATTTTTTTTCAAGGTAGAGACATGTTCTGGTGTCTTAAAGCTACAGAGATATGTCATTACATGCATAAATCCATAGTCGGGGAGTCATACACACAGGAAATACAAGTGGTACTTAAGAGAACATATGTTGTCCACCCTTGTAACCCCTATTGGTACTCCTTCGAGTGGTAGTGCATCAAATAACACCTGTATATGGATCAACCTAGATCTCTTGAAGCCCTCCATAGATAAATTGATCAGTCACCTGACTTCTATAGTGTCTGTTGGTGCAATTATATGCATAATATATTACCAAACATAAATTATAAATCGGGATTTGTAATCAGTAGATTTGATGCACTATATGTGTCGATAACAGATAGGTTCCTATGTTTTTTTAGTATATATTAGATAATAAAACCATTTAGAAACCAACACACTCTTCAAAATAACAATCTTCACTCAATTCGAAAGATGGAAAGAAAAACTCATAAACAAACAAAAGATCTTGCTCAGGTGATGGACATGTTTATTGATGGCTCATGAAAAGAAAAGATGAACTTTGATTCTATCTCTGGGAGAAACTAAACTAACAAGTGGGATGCTCCATTAAAACTCATGTATGGTGAAATATGGAGATCCAATTGTTTCTGCATTACCACACTTTGCAACAAATTCGAATAGTGAAATCAAACAAAATAACATGAAATCAAAATAACAGGTACATGAAATGAAAATCTACACAAACAATTTACAATAAGCTTACCAAGCTGGATTGGTGGCCCTTGCCTTTGCCAACATGGAAGCTTTTAGATCAGTCGATGCTACCTTCTAAGAGAGACAAAATCACTGAATTCAAACTTGCATTAATCTTCAACAAGTAGGTTTGTAGAAAGAGTCTTTTCATGAATCTAATCTACATCATAACAATTATCTCCTAAGAACAAATCTTACATCATAATAATTCTCCTCCAAGAACTAGTCTTACATCATAATAATTCTCCCCTAATCTACTTAATAATAATTCTCCTCAAGAACCTATCTTACATCATAATAATTCTCCTCCTCTCATGAAGAGAGGGAACTCTCTTTTATACATGATAGCTTTGAAAAGAAGATAATAATCTCATAATTACATATCCAATTTTCTCTCAACCAATTTCCCATTATTACAAATATTATCCCTTCAAATCCTCACACATATCTATCATATATCTTGGATAAGATATGACAACCAAATCTCCATGATCTTCTCCTTAGAGTAGGCTTGAATTATCTCCTCAAATCTTGAAATGGTGGAGGAAGTATTTGAGAAGTATTTTTGAATTAATCCTTCACATATTCCTACACATGATAAAGCTCACACATTTTTGAGATATATATGAAAACATGTCAATTTTCTAATATTTAATCATAAATTCTCTTTTAATACTAAAATAAATGATTTGGAAAATAATAAGGTTAAACCCATATTAATTATGAAAATGGTATCATGAAAGGTTAATGGGGCAATGAAATGTAAAAAATGATGAAGGGAAAGGTGGATGAAAATAAAACATTTATGAGTCCCAACATACCCCCCAACTGAACTTGTTGCATGTCCGCATGCAACTATGCATGGATCTTCTCAAGAGATTTTGGCATCTGAATTTTGCCTTTGAGTGATGATAATGAATATTTCTAGGATGGGATTTACATGAGTAACAACTGACATTTTCTTGTGGTTGGTTCTTGTGTGACAACCATGAATATAGATAATGTTGGTTCTTGTGTAAGCAACATTCATTTTGTTATTTGTTATCTTGCTGTTATGATAATAAAATGTTGGTTCTTGGGTAAACAACATTCATTTTATTATTTGTTCTCTTGTTGTTATGATAATAATTTATCCATATACTTGCTGGAAAAAATAAGCTATCAATGTGCATAAGGAAACATCATTGAGTATAATAAATCCCTTTTGTATATTTGTGAATCATGCCAATATGTATATCAATTCTTATGAAGAAAAGTGCAGCAGAGTATCGTTGAAAGAAAAAAATGTTGGTAGATGGTAAATGAGATGAAAAATGAAATAATGGTAGTGGAAAAATGAAGTGATGACAGAGAATATAGTCCCCCCCGCCAACTGAATTGTTTGCATGTCCTCATGCAACATGGCAGGAGTCATAGAAGTGAAAAGGAAAGGGAGCATGGTGAGGGAGTTTTCCAAATTATTCATTCTAGCATGTAAGGAATTGCATGATTAAAGAGTAGAAAAAAACATACCTCCACTTACCCAAAATGTTGATGAACTATGCAATAGGAATATGGCTGATGTAGCTGCTAGAGCATGGAATATGTCATTGCCGCATGATCATGTGAAAGGTGACTGTTGGTGAAGTTGTGACTGTTGTAAATGCTAGATCAGAGAATGTGAAGTGGAGGAATCTGAACTGTTGTTGATGAATCATGGAAAAGAGGAAGTATGAAAGTGGAACTATGGTACTCTCGTATGGCTGGAAAAATACTACAGCAACTGCTGATGGAGTCATGGAAAAGTGTATAGTCTTCACCCGCTGCTAAACCGGATGGTACAATTCTAGTCATGTGAATGAATGTGTCGATGTCGATCATGAAGAGAAGTCATTGGATTACCGACCATTGATGAATTTCATTAACCAATGTGAGGCAAACTCACCATTGATGTCAATGAGTGCCAAGGTACCCAAGTACATATTGCGAAGTTCGAATAGATTTGTTGATTTCGAGCCAATTGCAAGATCTGACGATCAAGGGACAATGATGTATTCCCATGATTGTCAGCAAGAGAACTTGCCATTAAGGCATGCAAGCCTCCAGGTAGTCCAAAGGAACTCTAGTCTATATCCTAAATAAGGTGTTGAGGTCGATGGGGAAAGACTTGTTGAAAGGTGGGCCTTAAGGAATCCTACATCAGTCAATGCGAGTTTGTAAAAAAAGTGGTAGGACTATAGGAAATATCTCAGTAGCAACAATGTTTATGGCAAGGTAATGTAGTCATGGAAAGGGAGTTGGATAGTTTTATTGACAAGGAAAAATAAACTGAAAAAGATAAAGGGATGTATGCAACTTAGAAAGATAGGCATGTGCAAAGTCATGAAGGATAATTCAATGGAATAGTAGACTCCAGCATGGATGACGAACAAGCTTCGAAGGAGAAGGCTAAATGATCATGTCATGGCGTAATTGGTTTTATGAAAGGTAGATGTGTAGTGGAAAATTTCATGACATGTGCGATGAAAAATTTAGCTCCTTCAAGCTTTTAATGAAGCATGTTTTTCTGAAAAGTTTTACAATTCTCAAAAATCACTTCAGCATGAGATTAAATAGTCTTCGAACCTGTAAAGGCTTAGTACTAATCCATCATGAAAACTGTGAGATCTTCGAGAAATATAAAAGGCAGGAATTAGTACGAATGTGAGTAAAATAAAAGGTGTTTTTACCTGTTGTGTGATGTGGGTTAGTTTCTTCGTGGATTCCTGTTCGAAGTGACTCAAGAAAAACAAACCATCGCAAGGCGTAAAAAAAACATGTTTTGAGGTTTCGTAAGTGTATTTATTCCTACAAAAATAAACTAGAATATTTTTGTTTTGTTTTGTTGTTATATATATATTAACTATCTAAAACTCATCAAATAAAAAAAACTCTGAAATGCAAATCATTAGTCCGGATGAATCTTTACCATAGCATGGCAAACCCCTAGATAATTTTTATTCAAGCACTGGGTATGGTGCCAATGCTTATAGTGGCAGCAGTATGAAAAATAAAATCAAGCAAGTAAATTTCTTCATTTGTTTATTTTTTTTCAAATGGCAATGGGCAAATCACTAAAGGATACAAAACTGAAGTTACAAGTTTCAATCACCATATATAAGCCTCCATTTTCTCCATATGCAAGCAATTTTCAATCTATGTGTGAGAAAGTAAATGAGAAAAGTAGGGTTCAGAAATAGTTGCCAATGAGAAAATGAATCTTGTTATACAAATTGATAGTCATTTTTCTGCACATTGAGAGGGTAGGGGGGACAAAACAACATATGCTAGCATGAGAAACCTACCATATTATCCTTCTTGAAAATTATCACCTAGAAAATGAGAGAAGTGTTAGAACCATTCCCTGCATGAAGAAATACTATAGCAAAATCCTTCATTCACATGAGAATAATAAACTGCGCATCAAAACCATAAATGATATATCTAGATCTTAATCAGGTGATGAATGGAAAATAAATCAGTGCATGCATTTATATTCACTTCATCATATGGGATCCTCTAAATTCAATATCGTGTTTGCAGGTGATGTTTTTCACCAATGTATCAAGACACCCATCCCTGAGTAGAAGGCAGTTGAAAGTCTGACTGAAGCATATCTCAATCAAAGTTGATCGATTTCTTTTTGCCTTGGTTTTGTTGGAAAGTCTCTCAATATTCTTCTTACTGGTGTGCAGACTCTGCGATGGACCTTTTGGAGCTGCAATGACTGGAATTGTATGCCTGTAAGGGGGTGATGAAGTATGGCGCCACCCTCGGATGGAGATTAGATTATATACGTAACATGCTGAGCAAGCACCCTCGGTGGATGGTCCTACACCCCCGGGCATACTTTCTTGTTCTCGTCCTGCTTGTTTGTCCATCCTTCACCCCCAGGCACCAAGAGTCGATAATATTGATGCGATTTTCCAGGAGGTTCTGATGGCATGCTTACAGAAGAAAAAGTAGATTGATGATGATACGAATATTTTGATGACCTTGCATGATCACTTTGGCCATGAGTGAACACTCCCAATAATTGCACTATAATTTTCATGTGCATATATTGCCATAAATCATTGCCAATGTCTAAAGAAGGATCATTGCTGCAGGTAGTTGTTATTGTAGAGATCTGGGCGACACCATCCGACGTAAAAAATGGGATCCTTATATCAATAGTGAGATCTCAACTATAATGAGTAAATTAGTTTTGATCCCACCCGGTTTTGGCAAGATGAGGTCTACGTGAAGGATGCAGAAGTTTCGTTAAATGGTGATCTCCACCAGAAGATATGAATGCAAAATATAGATAGATTTACTCCTGGGACAGAAATCGCAGCAGAGACTGCTACAGCATTGGTTGTAGCCATCGACAATCCTTATTCCCATCTCCTTCTGGAAAGAGCTAGATAGCTCTTTCGTTTTGCTGACCAGTACCATGGAACATATGGTGGAGAATTCCCTTTCTATTGCTCATTCTCGAGCTATGATGACGAGTTTTCAAGGGCAACGTCATGGCTTTGTTTGGAGGCAGAATATTTTTGCAGTATCTGCGGACCTACTTGGCATTTTCAGTGATTGTCACAAGGACCATTTGGATGGACCGAGCCTGACGTATATTTCTTTTCAAGACTCTTCTTACTCGCTCAGTTTTTTCAATTATGTTTATCATTAATACGTGTGACATGTAAGTCGTTGGAAGTAGCATGTGTTCCTACCTTGAATAGGAAACTCGTGAATGGTTGTCACATAAAAGTCAGAATCGGCTCCTAAAAATCATATCTACATAGTCTTGCTCTTACCTACTCCCGCTTGGGGTCATCCAAATTCCATCGACATCAATTCCCCTGAACATTTCTTAACTTCGTCAATTTGTGGCACGTAATTGGTTGGGTTGTCATTTAGAAGAAGCAGGTGGGAATCGATTATAATTATTACATTTCTTCATGGAAATATTCTTGGGGGTGATTTTCATCCTTCAAATTTTACATAAAGTTGTAAATCATCTGGACTGTTGGTAGCCTGTTCAATCATAAAGTCACGTCTTCTGTTTGGTAGGTATGTTAACTCCTCTTCTCCAAAATAATGCCTTCTTCGTTGACCATCGACCTGGAGAATTTTAGCTCTGGCGAGATAA
>JASDQU010309450.1:135492-155749 GCA_032191745.1 Picea mariana
TTGATGATCTGAATCATCACTTGTGCTCATCTTCAATATTCTCCTTACATGATCTGCAACAACCATTCGAGATTGATATTGATGCCTCTGACAATGTTGTCGGCCCAGTTCTCACTCAACACGATCATCTAGTATCTTACCATAGTTAGACACTCTCAGATACTGTCTAGAAATACCCTGCCTATGACAAAGAAATGTATTATATTATGCAATCCTGTCGTCAATGGAAACATTACATTTTGGGAAGGAGACAATCATCCACACTGATCACAAGTCTCTGCAGTTCATACAGACACAAGGAAAGTTGCAGAATGACCATCATCAAAAGTGATCCACATACCTACAATAGTTCCATCTCAACATCAAGTATAAAAAAGGGAACACAAATTGTGTCGTTTAATGCCTCATTCACTCTCCCATTGTTTCACTCATCATAGTACTCCATTCCTATGGGCATGACGCATCTGAGTGGCCCCAACTTTATCAACATGACCCTGACTTCACCACCACCTATCAACTCTTGGCTACATGAGTGAATGTCACCGATTTTCACATCCAGGATGGATTGTTATGCCATATAGGACGCATTTTTGTTCCCACAAGATAGCATGCAAATATGATTTGGGAGTCTCACTACAATCAGATGGAAGGACATTTTGGCGTGGAGAAAACTATGGTTGTTCTACTGAAACATTTTTATTAGAAAAAAATTGATAAGATGTCAACAAGTATATCAAATATTACACTACCTATGTCATTGCCAATCTATCCATCAAGAATCAAGGCTTATACACCCCTATTCCTACTCTCGAGAGGCCTTGGGAATCAATCTCAATGGATTACGTGTTTGGCCTTCTATCCACCAAGTACGACAATGATTGTGTATTTTTAGTGGTTGATCAGTTTTCAAATATGCTCATTATCACGACCTGCAAGAAGATCATCATAGTGACAGAGAATGTCAATCTCTTCTTCAAATGGGTGTGGGTCCATTTTGGGATACCATAGAACATCACCTTAGATCAATATAGCAGGTTCCTCATCACATTTTGGTTGATTATCTCATCATTGTTGGACACCAAGCTCACTAAATCCACTTATTTCCACCCCCAAATTGATGGCCAGTTAGAGGTCATCAATCGGATTACTGTGCACATCTTGCACATGTACAAATCTAAGCATCTGTGTATATGGGATGAGATTCTTCCCTATGTTCAAAAAAAATACAACATGGCTCTCTGTAGCTCCACTGGTCATAGCCCATTTTAGGTGGGGTTGGGATTCCAACCCTTGGGTCCCATTAATGTTGCACTACCTATTGCAACCACACAGGAAGAATATTCCCATGTTCAATTTGAGGCTGACAAAGCCATCAAATTCATTAAGAGGATTCAACACATCCGCCAACCGATCCATGAGATTTTGCAAAAAACTAATGCTAAGTACAAGCAACGCCATGATCAACACCAAGTAGTGCACTAGTTTCAAGTGGGAGACAAGGTTTGGTGAAATTTGTAGAAAGAGCACCTTATAGAGCCCCATCGAAAGCTCCACCCACTTCTCTATGGGCCTTACACTATCACCAAAGTTGTGGGTAGCAATGCTTTTGAGCTCAACAGTCCACCATTCCTTGGCTTGCACCCAATGTTCAATGTGGACCTCCTTCGACCATATTTTCCACCATTATTGAACACCTCAAAGATCGCAGAATAGTTGAAACCAATAGAAATCATCCCTAACTACATGGAACATGAATCCATTAATCAAATAGTGAACACAGTGGTCAAGGGCACTCGCCAACAGAGGATCTAGCTTTATCAGGTTGTCAAGGCAAGGCAACTCCTACACCAAGGCAAGTGGCTCACATGGAGCCAAATTCAACAGAATTTTTCTCACTTGATGGGGGTACTCAACGCAATGGAGAACATTACTTCCTAAGGGGGGAGGACTAATCCAGGTGGATATTGGTGGCCATCCACTTATTCCAATTGGCTCCTCTTGATAGTTTTTAGTTCAACAAATTATTTTGTACTTCTTTTAATTGTGGGTTATACACTTTCAGGGTTGTCTAAATCCCTACACATATTCTAGGTGGATACTAGAGGCTTCCCATCTAATCCAACTGGTTTATTTTCGAATTTTTCATGTTAGCACATCTTTTTGTACTTCCAGGGCCGTTTTGGGCCTCTAAACAGTGTTTTTCTAGCTTCCCACAGTCAAGTTGAAGATAGAGTCATAGTTTAATGGAATAATGTGTATTTCTCTAAAATGCCTTTCCAACGAGCTATCACACGCCTAAAACAGAGGTCGTATGCAAAATTTACGACCCCAGGAATTTGAGGTACCAACTTACCCATAAGGTCCCACATAACTTTTGGCGTTTCACCTCCTAGGGTTATATTTTTGGATGTCTAGGGTTTTAGAATTCATGAGTAATGTTAAAAAGGCCTCTAGAACCTCATTGTAATCATTATACTCAAACAGATGCACGTAGCAAGCCACATCTATTCTTATAGATAACTACCACCATTCGAGCAATTTTTTTCCAGCTCTGTAGTTTTACAGTTTCAGCCTATTTTATTTTTTCAATAGAAGTTATTGTTCACTAGATATATGTTGTTGTTCTCCATATCTCTGTGTTATTATATTCAGTATGGTGTTCCTTTTGTTCCTCTCATAAATATGAATCTATTGGCCCTTGACCAATTTTTAAGGGAACATTGGTCATGTTTGACCACTTTTGGGACTTCGACAGGTTGGTCAAAGATGGAGCACCCAGGTGTAGCAGATATTGTGAGATATCTCTTTTTTGGGGGGTCTTGTGGACCCAAAAAATGGTTTTAGGGTTTATGTAATGGATTATGGGATGTCATCCCATGGGTTTACCCATGTTTTAGGCCTTTGTGTAAATGTATAAATAAGTAGTTAGCAATGTAATAAGTACTAGAATCTGCTTAGTGAATAAATAATAGTGGCTAAGTGCATAGTAGGTTAATATTGGCTTAGTGCAAGAAGTTGTAAGTGCATTGTGAAAACAGATTGTGTAAGGATTTTTTCTATCAAGGAGTTGGCTCTGTGCCTTGACATGATTTTGAGGAAGGTGGATCTAGTGCATTGTGCGTATATCACATGTCCACTACGGAGTAGGGCTCTGTGGATTTGTGCATAGGAGCAGATGCATGTAAGAGATCAAAGACTAATAAATAAGAAGAAGAAGTTGGTGGATGTAGCCCCACACTAGGGTGAACCACGTATATCTTGCGTTGATGTTCTTTGTGCAATGTTGTGATGTTGTTTATGTTGTTTATCTCTTAGTTTATTGATATTTATATATGTTGGATGGATGTATGGATTCGTAGTGCTATATTGATATGAATGAATGATAGATATGAGCTAATGGTATGTGCTAAGTGATGGAAAGTACTCTATCTGTATTGTTACGGTGTTGATCTGTAATAAGGGTTAATTTGCGATGTAAATGAGGATCATAATCTAATGCATGTTGTTGGATAAGTGATTTGTTAAGTATTCTAATCACATATCTATGTCCCAGCTTGGTTGTAGAAACTTGAGTCCTACAACCCCCCTGCATCTACCTCGAGTGAGACTTCATATGCTTTGCAGGTGTTGCTAAAAGGGTCGGTAGTTAAGGTTTTTTTGGTGTGTTGTTGAATCTTTGAACCCTAGGTTTTCCCATGTGCCAACAAATGGTTCTATTGTCGGGACCTAGAACTGTGATTGCTGGGAACTGAAGAAAAAAGAAAGCTTTGTGCGTAGATCTGTTGTTGTAGTGCTCAGTACTCTACTTGACTTGTGAATCTCAGTGCTAAGAAAGGAACTGGATCTGAAGAAAGAAGGTAAGATCTTAAATATTTATGCTTGGGTAAAGGTAAGATAAGTGGAATTTTTTGCTTCGAAAGTATGAATCTAGGTATGTTTAATAGATCTTGTCTTAGTCTAAAAAATAGGGCACATTTAGAAGAAAGAGTTGATTTGAATAAATTTGACAGAAATAGAGAAAGATATGTTATTCCTATGCATAGAAAGAATTTTTGGACTAATAAGTGGATGCAGGAACCTAGAAGGATTTTTTACAGAATGCAGGTCCATCACTGTGATCCCAGTGCGCAGTATAGGAAAGGTTGGGGATCGTTTAAAAGAAAGAAAGGATTGACATTGTGTTATAATTGTAGAAGACCATGACATATTGATAAAGAATGGCCTAGTATAGGCCCTCTTTGTCTTTGTTGTAAATCTATTGGTCATGAGGTTGAGGATTGCCCAAGGATGATTGCTAAAGTTTAAAAGATGAACATGAGACAAGAAGACTATAAAGAAGGTCAAGAAACTAAGGATATGTTAAAGAATCATACAGAAAAAGAGTTAGAGAGTGTGTTAAAATAGTTAAAAGAAGAAATGGATGATCAAATAGACATCAGTTTACTAGAGATCCTAAAAGAAAAACAACGTATAGTTATAAGAATAGTATACTACAACATAGACTATGTATTGGATGAAGAAACACATGTGAATATTATGCCAGAAAGCACTTGGGAAATTTTGGGAAAGCCTATTATGATACCTTCTTTGGGAAGGATAGGCTTGTTTAAAGGAAAGATGATAACCCTATGTGGAAGAGTTACTAATATACCTATGATTTCTCATGAAACGTCAACAGAAGAGGATTTTGAAGTTATTAGGTTTGTTGAGAATAGCGCCCCTTTTCCACTTTTATCAGGAAAGACTTGAATTGAGAAGGATCGTATCAGAAGAAATGAAGAGGAGGATGCCACAAAAAATAAAAACAAAGAACTAAGGGATTTCATAGCTCGAAGAATATATCGACTGATAGAAGAATGAGAAGTTGAGTCGAAGTAACTATCAAATTTGAAAGATCACAAGAAGGATTGAAGGACCTATCCATGCAAGAAGAAAGTATGTTCACCCAGGACCTAGTAAGAAAAGAGGTATTACCTTTGAACCCTTTTAAAGAACATCAATAGTGTGAAGTTACCATGCTAAGAATAGATAAGAATAAGAATGGAAAGAAGAATCCATAGACTCAGATCATAGGAAAGAAGGAAAGAAAGCTCAGTAAGAAGAAAGAAAAGTTAGAAAAACTACAGGTAATTCCATAAAAGACTTCACAGGAGGCAGTCTTGAAGAACTTGAACCTCGCTTGAATAGCAGAACCATGCAGAATGATACTTCACCACGACAAAGCTAAATGACCATTGGAGGCAACCCGACCATTAGACTAACACTCCAGAACTGATAGAAACACAATTATTTTCAGAAATATCACCATTGGACCATTGAGACCGTTCCATAACAGATGGATTCATATTAATTAAGGCGTTCCTACCCATTGGAGGAACCCATTATGATGTTTCTTATTTAACCTGTCAGACGCTGCACCGGGACCAATTTTTGCAAACTGTGATATCTGAGCTAACATAAAATCCATTGTATCGCGTTGTATCTTCCTCATTACCTCATTTTTATATTCGCCTACCCGAGTTATTTGATTACGAGTGTGCATGCCGAGCGAACGTAGCTCAGTAGAGAAGTTTGTGGAGAAAATACTTGTATACCTCATGGCTGATAGAGTCATGTCTGTGGGAATATAGGCATCGTCAACTAGTGGGTTACAAGCATCCCCATCAACTAGACGGCATTTTGGTCGCACTGCTGAGAAGCGAAGCAAGAACCGCAAATATCTGGCTAATGTAAAGCAAATCCCGTCGGGACAATATCCCACTAGATTTCACATACATGCTAATAACTGTGTACCTCATGAAGGGGATACATGTAGTTGGACCACAGTTAGAACATATTCCATCTCTAAAGAACAACGACTTCAACCTCAGAGACCGGAAGAACTACGCGATGCTCTCACTACATTGGTATTTGATGAAGACAACTGGGAAGAAGCAACACATAGTCTCCCAGTCATGGATAAAGGAGCTCACAAAATTGACAATCCTGAATGTGATGAAGATCCCTCACTTTGGATGACATGAGGAGGTTAACGCCTATGTTAAAATCCTCATGTCGTGCTATCAGAGAGGCTATATATGGCTTGATAGGTGCCTCACTGTGGATCCAGCGTTGATCCACCTCATCATAGGACTGAGCATGCAAGGACCAAACCCTCAACAATTCTACCCATGGAAGGCCGGAGATATCCCCCTGGCACAACGCATAAAGGAATACTATGGCGATGTAGAGAAGGGAAAGTGAGGCTACAAGGTAGCCTCCATCCAATATGGCATAGTGCACCTAGCTTGTCATCTTATAGCTAGAAATCTCGTCAGAAAGAACCATCCGACGCAAGTCACTGGATCTATAGTAGACCTCGTAAGGAAGTGCATTGAAGGAATGCAAATGAACTGGGTGATATACCTCATCAACGAGTTGGAGAAGGATTGTCACGAAGCGCAATATCAGGGATATGAGTTTCATTTTAGTTGGCTACTAATATTGATCGCATTTTTCACATGGAAAATGCCAGAGGGAGCAGCCTTGCCGGAAGTTGATCCATCAGAGTCATTGGTCGTAAGGTTCTCCACCTTGTGGTACATGAATGATATGGAAAAGCAGTGGAAATCGAACGCAGTGTTCCATTCTTACTACCTACAGCTGAAGCATGCTATTGAAGCATTTCCACGAATGACCTTGAATAATTTTCATCAGTACAGGCCGCTAGCGAAGTTTCACGCAGATAAACACTTTATCTACATCACTGCACATAGGGATGAAAGCAAGGAGGAGCTGCAGTTGTTTGTGTGAGTTTGTCTAGACCAGGGTCCTTCTCAGGTTACCAACAAAAGTCACCGTGCAGTCTAGAGCACTCTCATTTTCATCCCCTCTGAAGAGAAGAAGTCTCACCCGAAGCGCTGCTGAGACAGATAGATAGGGAAGGGCAAGGAGAAGACTACAGAAGATCCATAGAGTACTCATAAATCACTTCAGTTCTTACGCAATCAACGTTATCAAGTCAAAAAAATATAAATGTAAGAACCAAACCTACTGGTATTGCGAGAATCAGTTAACCATAAGAGAAACAATTATAACTCATAATCTATACAGAAAGACTGAAATGAATAAGCAACCATGTAAAGACACATCAGATTTGAAAATTTAATTCTTCTTCATATCATCGTCAAAGATCTTTCTTACATTACAAACTCAGCATTACATAGAAATTACAGTATAGACTCTTGGCTCCAAACCTCAACCATAGAATGTTGATTTCCCAGCCAGTAGGTCACATTCATTACAGACTCTACTCTTATTGATTTACAACAAAACCTTGGACAATGCCCATGGAATTGGCTCTGATTGACATAACTCAACTTAACAACATCAGCTAATGACCAAAGATGAATGAGCGAACTAATCAACCCTTTTTAAATTATATTATGTCCTATGTATAGTTGGGTTATGTCTTCTTGTTTGTCTTGCACCTCCTCTTGTTATATTTCAACTATCTATTGTTTAGTTGGTGTTGCGCTAGCTTCCACAACTGTTTTCTTTTGTTCTTCCTTCTGGCCTCTGATGGAGGTTGTGCGACCAACACTTGCGCAATTCTTTCTCAAAATCGAAGGTCCCAACAGGCTCCAACCACAATCCTTGACTCATCCTCGAGTCAAGCACTTGGTTCCTTCACATTCTCTAGGAGCAACTATTGCTTTCCCTGATTTGGATTTTTCTCTTCTTTGAGCTCTCTTGTTTGTGTATTTTCTTCCTTCACTTCTTCAAACGAAGGGCCCAATTATGGAATGAGCTCTAATGCTTTGTGCTTTACTCCATGAAATCTTTCAACTATGTCATGCCATTTTCGGGCAAGGAGTGATGCTTCAGCCAAGAACTGTTGGGTCATCTCTTTGTTGTGCTCCTTTGGCTTGGTTGCAACCAACAAGTTCCATTCAGATTTGACTGTTGTGTTGACGTGGTGCATTTGCATATAGGTGGTTTGAATCACTGGTCAAAACTCATGCGGCTCTTTCTTGGATATTGACTGTGCTTTGTAGAGGGAATTTAGTTCGTTATCATCCTATTGAATTTGGTCGAACTTTTGTTGCTGCTCCATGGGGTCCATTGTGACCAAAACTTCCTCGTTGAACACCTGGATCTTTGTGTGCACTTCCTCCAAGACTTGATTTCGTCGAGCGATGATACCCATCCAATCGTTGACTTCCTTAAAAATTCAGGTGTAGTCCGCAGTCTGTTTTTGTAGTGTCGCTCGGGCATTATTACCTTGCAGTATTATCTTATGCATTTGTTCATGTAGTTGTCGAGGGTGTTGTTCTTCTTCTTGTTGGACTTGTTGTATCTTTTCTTGTATCTACTCTGTGTGTGTCACGAGCTGTGTCCATGCCACTTGTATCATCTCGATTTGTTTCTCTGGTTCTGTTATCTCATTGCCTTTTGGTAATTTGAGGGAAACCTTCTGAATCACGAGCCAGGCTTCTACAATTTTTTCCTGGACCTTTTCCAATTTGCACTGGGCTAGGATTTTGTCATGTTTTTCTTCCATTCTACATGCTTGTTCAACTAACTGTTCTTTTCTGGCGGTGATGGTCATTGTACCAGGTTTTTGGTTGAAGGAGTTGCATCAGTAGGTGCTCTCGTCTATAGAGGGAGTTTGCTAGCTGTTGAGTGGTCTGAATGGATTTATACCTCCTTCTCTATAGGTGGCGTTGGTGTGATCCTCAGTCTTAGATATTCCGGTAGAAGTGTCAATACCTCTATTCTAGTGATGTAGAGTTGCATCAATTTTGCACATTGTTGGGGGTTCTAGAGGACTTGCTCCATTTGCACTCGCGTGGTTGTCATATCATGTGTCATTGTTGAGTCTGGCTCATTAGGCACATCTGGTATCTCTATGTCCTTTGGTACTCCTGCATCCTGCATCATGGTTTCTTGGGCCTCCTCACCCTTAGGTGGTGAGGTTATTTTCTGGTCACAGTCAGCTTCCGGCTCTTTTCTTCTTCTGGCGGCTCCGTCCTGTGTTGATGACTCATTTTTTTGTCCCTGGGTGCTCGAGTTCGGAACATCTAGCATCATACTTTCCTCTGGAGCTTTGGGGTCAGGGTTGGGAATTTCTGAGGTGGGCTTGGGGACTTCACTAATTGTATGTGGGGATTGTCACCCCTCTGTGTCTAGGTGGTTGAATTGCATCAGCTCTAAAGTTGTGATCTGATGTGAGGTAGTGGTGAGGAGATTTGGTAGTTGGAGTGGTGGTGGAGGCTGCTCAATGATGAATGTGGATGGAAATGTTGCAGGCTCTGGGTCATCCTAGATATCAATGACAGTGGTGATTTTGTTCATGGAGTGGGTGTAAGGAGTGGCAGATGAAAGGGGTTGTGGATTTAGGGTTTTCCTCAGGGAGATCCTAGTTCTCTGCTTCTTCTGTAATGGTTCAGCCCCAAACACAGTGCCCAAGATCTAGTTAACCTATGCACTTGATAGCACAACATTGTTTGACAGCTTACGATGGGCCACTCTTTCCTTACGCACCAATTGTTGTGCATTTTCCTCCTCCTCGAAGTCGATCTGTACCGACGCATCTAGCTTCTTCTGCTTGGGGCCTAAGCTTGATCCCTCTCTTGCTTCCTTGTCTTTCTTCTTGAGCAGCTCAGCTAGAAAAATATAATGCACGCATGTTTTTTGTGGGCTGCATTTAACTCCTGGCCATGATATGACCTCCTTGTCGAAAGCTTCTTCATCTAGATAAAATGGTAGCATCCATGTGTGAAAACATTCTCGGCTAGCATGCCTCATCCAGACAACTATATTTTGCATGTTTATGTTGAATGCAATACTCCTCGTGTTATTATTGAGTATCTCCTGCGGGATGTGTGGCCTCTATGTTGCGTCGATCATAGCATTATACCATTTGGAAAATGCTGCATTGTTGAGCATTGTGTTTTCTGAGTCTGGTCTGGCATGCCATGGCTCAAACATATTCTCTAGACTCCCTTTGTCTGGTATTGTCAATTTTCGACCCACCGGTGACTTCCACTTGAGCATTGTGAATGCCACAAGTAGGTATCCATAGGTAAAGTTGCCTCCTTTATCATGTGCCTCGTTGCAAGCTACGAGTAATTCCTCCAGCAGGAAACTAAACCAGTTGAATATTGCTCCCTCATTGCAAAAGTTAGCAACAGATAGCACATCCAAGGTGCATTATCCCTTATAATAGGACCTCATAACCTTGATGGTGATGATGTAGAAGCTAGTCTAGACTAGTTCAGGTAATATTGGCTCAATGACTGTTGTGTGTCTGCCTCAGTTGGTGCTAAACCTCTCATACAATCTAAGTTCGCCTTTCTTCTTCCCATGCTTACCAGGTCCCTAAAATCCCTTTGACACATCCTCTCCTTCGGAGGATAGTCCAGTAAGCTGTTGGATGTCCTGTTCATGGATTGGATATCACTTATCTAACCATAGGCTTCTGTCGTGCACTCTGCTTATTAAAAATTTTGTACAGCGCGCCATGTCGCTTGTGGTGCCCAAGACTAGTAAGTCTTTGAGATTCATGATGGTGGAGTTAAACAAATTAATGAACTCCTTTTTCGGTATAAAGTGTATATCTCCAGTTCCATCTGGGGCTAACTCCCAAAATATGTTTAGGTTCATCTATGGGAACAAAGCTGAATCTATGAGGTCAAGGTCGAGCAGCTTGACATGCTCTACCTTCCCTTTGAGGTCACCTATGATCTCAACCTGACGGTCGCATATCTCGTCTGTTACTGCTTATTTCGTCATGGAGCTTCAGCTTTCTGTAGCTCTCGGCATTCTCACGTCTGTGGCAGATAAGAGCTAGGCTATGTGTTCGGATTCTGCAAAGGTCTCTATTGGTTCACACTGCTGAGTGTGGAAATGGATATGCTCATTTTGAGAAACAATACGTTCTCAACTGAGAGATGAGAGTCTTTTTTCTGGCTTTAATGGGTATGTTTTAACAATAACTACTCCTCATGATGACTGTATGGACGCAACAGGGTGTGATTTTTCTGATGAGATAGTTTGATCAAGGGAAATCCAATTGGGCGATGTGAGTATTTACTCGGTTGAGTGGAATAGGGGCATGGCCAAATTGAGACCTTTCTACTTGACGGGTGGGTGTCATGGCGCAAAGTTCGATGGAATCTTGGAATAATGTAGCTTTATGGCTTAACGAGCAACAGTCGGGGTACCGAACTAGAAATAAAGGCTGTGACTAGATTGGGTGTGCGTGGCCTTTAATTCTAATTGGATTTGGATTCAGGTCACCTCCGACCACAAGGGTTTCCCTTGTCATCCTTAATGACAGATATTACTAGACTTTCTCATGCTTCAGATTCTGTACTATTGAGTCATTAATTCTGTATCAACCAACACTTAAGAAAAATAGATAAATTGTGTATTATGGCACCACACAACATGTTAACTGAATTTACAAAACTCTAGAAAGAAAAAGAAAACTCAAATATAACTATTGTACAAGCTCCGTTGGATTGGAGCAACTCCCACTCTTCTCAGTTTCGAGATAGGTAGGGATTCAGGTGAGCACCGTTCACCCATTTTAATCGTAGCATACCATCCAGTTGCATGAGTTGGATTTCTCCTGATGGTCAGATCTCCACAACTATGAAGGGTCCCAACCAGTGCATGCGCAACTTGCCAAGGTGCGTCTGGTATTGGTTGTCATAAAGTAACACCTTGTCCCCTTATGCAAATATCTTGGTCTTGATGTGGCAGTCATGCCAAGATTTTTGTCTCACCTTTTCAATTGACTAATGGAAATCTGCTAGAAATCTGGTTTCTTTGAGTTCTTGTATCTCTGCAAGTATTTGTGTCGTTGATTCTTCATCTGTCATACATGTGGCTTGTGCAATATACAGACTTGGTGTGATTAATTCTACAGGCACCACTACCTCTTTTCCGTAAACCAATTGGAATGGTGTATATCTGTGGAATTTCTTTGTGGCTATCCTGTAGGCCCATAATACCGTTGGAACTCTATTATCCCAATCCTCTCGGTTTGCACAATAGACCTTTGTTAGTCCTTTTTCCAGGATTTTGTTGAAGGCTTCAATTGTTTCGTTGGCCTGTGGATGGTATGGACTACTCTTGTGATGTTGAATCAAAAATTTGGCAGTAAGTGTTGCTATAGTGTTACTAATGAAGTGAGCTTCTTGATCCCTGGTTAGGCTCCTGGGACATCCGAAGCGAGTAATGATATTCTCGAAAATGAACCTAGCAGCTGTATCCGTTGAACAATCTTGTACCACTGCTTCTTTGGACCAACAAGTAAGGTAGTTGGTTGTGGTAATGATGTACCTTGCCTTAGAATGTTTGGTTGTGGGGTTGATGGGCCCAATGAAGTCAACTGCCCATTTCTCAAATGCTTGTAGAGCTCTAACTGGTTGTAGTGGTAATTCATCTCGGCATGATGGTTTGCCCACCTGTTGACAAACATCACATGATCTAGCATATGCTTTTGTATCCTTGAAAAGTGTTTCCCACCAAACTCTTGCCTGTAGAAATTTTTGTGTCATTTCCTTTCCTCTTACGTGTCCTCCTGCAATTCCCCTATGGAATTCCCAGAGTATATCCTTCCTTTCATGATCTAGGACACATTGCCTAAGGATATTGTCTAGTCCGAGTTTATACAGTTGGCTGGTGATCAACTGGTAATATGCTACTCTGACGACCATATGGAATTTCTGGGTTGCGGAATATGTTTCAGGGTAGGCCCCTGTGCTGAGAAAGGTTGCTATGTCCTCCAGGTATTCTGGTATTGCATCGATCCTGAACAAATGTGCATTTGGGAGCTGATCATCGACTGCTCCTCCACTTTCTCCTGACTCTAGTCTCGATAGATGGTCGGGTCTGACGTTGCATCGTCCTGGCTTGATGATGACTTTAAAGGAAAATTCTTGAAATAACAATAGCCATCTACAAATTCTTCCTTCCAACATAGGTTTGTTAACTAGGTTTTTTAATGTTGAATGATCAATAAAGAATTTGAAATGAGAAATTAACAAATAGTGTCTAAATTTATGTAAAGCGTAGATCATTGTTAGGCCTTCCTATTCAGTCATTGTATAGTTGTGCTCTGCTTGCGATAGCTTCCGAATCGCAAAGTATATAGGGTGATCCATAGCTCCATCTCCTGGCTGTGTTAAGATAGCTCCTAAGGCAATTCCTGAAGCATCCACATGGGCGTGAAATTCTTTCTCCCAATTTGGGAATATCATAATCGGTGTTGTGATTATTTTTTCCTTAAGTGTTTCAAATGCTTTGTCACACTTGGGAGTCCATTGGAACATTTCATCCTTTTTCAAGAGGTTTTCGAGAGGTGCAGTAATGTTGGCATATCTTTGAACTGGGGATAATACCCTATGCATCCAAGTGTGGAGTGCAGATGTTTAGCACTCGTAGGTGGCGGCATATTCTGAATGACCGCTACTTTAGCTGGGTCTACCAATACTCCTTCTTGGCAAACTATGTGGCCCAACGGATTTCTGTGTGGCACACAGAATATACACTTCCTGAGGTTTAGTGAGATTTGTAACTCTCTTCATCTATCGAACATTAGCCTCAGTAGTGCTACATGTTCCTTGATCAGGATATATATTGTCCAATCGTCCATTTAGACCTCTATGAACTTGTGGATAAACTCTTTAAAGGATTCTTTCACAATACTAGAGAAAATTGTAGGGGTGTTCTTTAAACCAAATGGCATTACATTATATGCAAACGATCCCCATCCAGTGATGAAGGTGGTTTTTCTCTTGTCCTCTTCAGCAATCCTAACTTGATGGTATCCTGAGAATCCATCCGTAAATGAGTATGCTTCCTTCCCCGCAACCTGTTCTAGGACCTCATCGATAAAGGGTGTTGGGAAAGGGTCATGCACATAGGCATAGTTGAGGCTCCTATAGTCTACACATACTCTAATGTCTTTGGTGTCTTTCTTTCTTTGAATGACTATCGGGCTGACCCATTCTACTTCTTCTACTAGAAAAATAATACCTGCTTCCAACATCTTATCAATCTCCTTTTTAACTTTTTCTTTTACTTTTGGGTTAAGATGGTATGGCCTATGTATGACAGGCTTCGATCCTGGTTTTAGCTCAATCTTCCTTTCTCCCAAAACTCCTTTGATTCTCTTTAATTTTGAAAAAGTATTAGGGAACAAATCTTCATATTCTCGCAGTAAGGTTTGTATTTCCTTACTGGTTTGCTCATCCCAATAATCGCCCACCATAGCTATCTTGGGTTTCTCTTCGGTCCCTATGTTGAGTGTCTGCAGTTTTAATGGGTGATTGTAGGAACTATCGATCTGATTAGGTATGGTGTTTTGGATTTCCCTGTTTCCATTAGTCTCTTTGATGGCTAGGTTTCTCAGTTCTTCTAATTTGTCTAGGCTTTCTGAAGCTTTTCTAATATGGTAGCATTCTATAGTATTTTCGATCACATGTAAGTGGATTTTGGTCGGAAGTTCTTGGGTATGCTTGGAACATATTAGAAAGTCTGATCTCTTGTCATGATTGGTTGTAGAAAGAAGTTCTTTAATATTTTGAAGGACTAGTTCAAATTTAGGGTACTTACTTGTGAATGAGAAGTCTTTACAAAATTGAGCTGCCAGTGTTCGCCAATCGCTGGTATGTCTTCTGGTTTCCTCATGTATAAACCAATCTTTCAGAATTTGGCCTAGGGAATGGGGGAATACCTGAACCCGAAAGAGAGAGGGTATATCCGCAACCTGCCATTGTGTCACACACTGTTCAATGTGTATTCTAGGGTCTGATTCTCCGATGAATAGTTGCGCAGTGTGGGGGTCCATTTGTATCTCTGATTCTAGTTGTTCCTTATTCCAGAACATGTATTTGAGAGCTTGCTTCACCTCGTCCCAAGTTTTAAGTGTAGATTTGTGCATAGCCCACCATCTGGCAGGGTTGTTCTGGAAAGTGATATCTAGTACCGAGATTCATTGATCCTCTCTCACTTTCTCTTCCATGCTCTGCAAGAATTTTCCTAGGTCTAAGGTGCCATCATATACTAGGTGTTCTCTGACTTTAGTCCTAATCCATATGGTCATTCTGACAGTTGTGCACCTTCTTGAGAATCTTTCATGTGAACCTTGTTGCCAACTATCAAAATCCAGTTCCGAGTCTTTGTTTATTGATTGTATACTTCTCCAGCTTATTGATCCATCCGTAGTAGGATTTATATAATCGTTTCTTGTCCCGACTATTATGGTGTACAATTGGTCTAGGTCTTCTCCTTCCATATTATTGTTTGTTGGTTCTGTGTACCTGGTTCCTACATATGGATCTAAAGGTTGAACTACCTTGATTCCCATAGCTTCAAAAATCATGGTGTCTTTCTTTAAGTCAATTACTGCATAATTGTCATAGGCCCAATCGATAACAAGTAGCACAGAGTAGGGGTCCTTGTCTCCCATGATCTCAATGACTTCAAAGTCAGCCACTGTTTTTACTCCTGCTACATCAATTTCCACTTTCTCCATTCTTCCTATGGGAAAGATACAATATTGGTTTTCCATTCTTAACTTAATTGGGGAATATGTCAGTCTTGGTTTTCCTAGGGCTTCCCAAGTTTTCTTGGGAAGAATGTTCACATATGACCCTAGGTCTAGCATGACGTCCTTAATTTAGAAGTCATATAACTGGGCTACCAATCAGAATTCTTTTCTGGTTCTTACTTTTCTTTGTTGCACTCTTTGAGTGCTCTTCTCAGGAAGGTTAGCCCTAATCCTTGCTTCGGAGGTTTCTTCATTTCCAAAGACTAGGTACAGCACATTGCGTAGCTTCTCTGTCAATTGGTCATTCCCTAGAATGTCAGAGAATAGTTGAAACTGGATATTAACTGCATTTTTATGCTTCTCAGGTTGTCTTGGTATGCCTATAGGGTTTTTAGGTGCAGGGATGAAGCAAGTACTTGTGCTACCTTAGGATATACAACCAGCTTAGGGGGGTTCTCTTGCGTTTCACAACTAGGAATACTCTGGAAGGCTTTTATGTCATATTTAAAGAACAGTTTTTGTTTTAAGGGGTCGTACCTGTCTTCCTTAGGTATTGCCTTCTGAATCTAGGGTAGAGCATCAGCATCAGCTCCTGTCCTCCTGCCTCCTCGAGTGACAATGTTAATATTCGGAAATTGTCCTTTAGAAATCCTTTTGATCTCTAAACCAATAAGGTTAGTTCTTATTTGTTGTACATTGTCTTCCCATTTTGCAATTAGCTTTGGGTAGTCTTTGGTTTCATGTCCATTGGTTTTGTAGTGAGAACACCATGGCTACCTTGGATGAGGACAGTCTCTAGCCAAGTGATCCTGCTCATCACAGTTATAACATCGTCTTGGTCCTCTTCCGCCAATTTTTCCTCCTCTGAACTCTCTACCAAATCCACCTCCTCGGCCTCGTCCTAGTCCCTAAGGGTTTTCATTTACCCTAAATGTTGTACGGTCTATCCTGTCCTCCAGTGCATCCATTTCCCTATAATGGTTGGTAGTATGTGTAGTAGATGTGCATAACTCGCAATGGACTGTGTTTCTACCGTTGAATATTTCTGCATGATGGGGCATTGTCTTGGTCCATGCCCGTGGTTTCGAAATATCTCACAATACTCCATTGTCAATGCTGCTTGACCTCCTAGGAACGCGTGATATGGGGCGGGATGGTGAAATAGTGGGTTCATCGATACTTACACAACTCCTCCTGTAGGTCCTGGTGGGGTTGCCAACAGATTCTGGGGAGGTCCCAACCCTCTCCCTCATGGGCATTTGTTCACCAAATGACCTTTCGTATAGCATCCAGTGCACCAAACATGCGATCGTCCTGGTCTGGGTATCATCAGTTCTTGAATCATTTTTGTAAGGGCTGATATTTGTCCTTGTAGTTGCACTAGGTTCGCGTCTACTAGGGGTCAGGTTACTCACAATCTTCCAGGGTATCCTGCCATGGATTCAATCTTCATCAATTGTTCCAAGGCGTCTGTCAATGTGGTTGTCCGCTATTGTGTTAGCAGAATTTGAGTGAGAGGTAGTAGCCCCTAAATGTACCATTCCCTTTGATGTTCTTCGCAGATTGGGTGTTCCAACCTCCCTATGGGATCTTTGAACTTCTGCCTATATTCCAAGGCTAATTCACCTTCTCTTTGTTGGATTTCGTGCAACTCAGACAAAGCCTATTGTTCTGACTGGGGAAGTTTGAAATCTGCTATAAACCTCATCCACACCTAGCCAAGGGTGAACGCTTGACCTTGCATCCCTGGCACTCATGGTTCAATGATCTTCATGTACCATTTTAGAGCATGACCTCTCAGGGTAGTCCATATCTCAACCAACTTGTTCGCATTTGGTTCCCCTTTGGATCTCCAGATGGCTTTGCACAAGAACCAGTGTTGTTCAACATCTTCATATCCCTTACCGCAAAATTCTAGGTAGTGGGTAATCGACCCTCTTGCATGGATGGTCATTGTTGATATTGTTGTTTGTATCAATGTGAACCCTAACGGTCCTGCTTGCAATCTACTAGTGGATCCCAATATCCTCCCTCTATTCGCATTTCCTAGTTGTGACTAGTTATCTAATTGTATTGGAATGGAACTTGTATGAGAAGGTAGCATAGAACTTACTACTTGTATTGAGGGCACTTGGGGTATGGGTGATTTGGGGCTATCACTACTGGCTTCAGGGAAGATCTATTTGATATAGGGGGGTCTCATTAGCTTCCACCAGAATGATCTCTTCGATCAGATTCCCGATCTCTCCTGTTATCGAGGTTGAATCTTCTCTTTCTCCTTCAAGATTCATGCCATTTTCCTTCTCTCTTACCTTCGTGCTTCCTCCTTCTCGTCCCACCTCCTGGGGACTTCTTTCTCTCCTTGATTCTCTCTCATTTAACCTTTGACTGGATAGTTGTTCCTGTCTTCTCATCCTCTGCAGTTCTTCCATATTCCTTTCTTCTATTTCACCCAATCCTCCTTCTTTCCTCAACTTTTTCAGACTGTCTTGCAAATTTCTTGATTTTTTTGCGCCACCACTTCTCAACTATGGCGGCTCTCTTCAAGGATCACTCATCTATTGAATCCATTTCTTGTTGTTTCCACTCCATTTGTCAAAGAACCCTTCCCCTCTCTTTATTCCATGACTCTCACCCTGACTCGCCCTAGACCAAGGGAGGGTGTTTACACTGCCATCTTGGTCAGGGACATAATCAACATCCCTTCCTCCACCAAGAAAGATTTAATCCACAGGGGGATCTCTCTTACAAGTCTTACCCTTGTGACTTTCTTAAAAACTTCCTCAGCTCACAAAAAAGACTGGTGGTTCTCGACTGCAAATTTGATTATGTATCCTTCTATTGTGGTACTAACCTAGAAATATATGACCCTCGTGACTGGACAATCCATCCTCTGGAGTTTTGCTAACTTTTCGGTATCCCACACATAGATATTCTTGACCCATCCATGGAATTCTAGAGATTCTTGAAGTCTCTTAATCCAGTGACAAAATTCTTCCGGGAATTTAACCCAAAAAAATTCATACAGGTCGCTTGATCTTTCTAAGTAAAAGATCGCTTCCCGAGTAACTCCCGTCGATTTTCTTATTAGTTCCGCTTCTTTCCATATGAAGGAGTTACAGTTTCTTTCCCACCATTGATTGATACAGATCGGCGGTAGAATTCTTCCTACAAGTTCCCTTTTAATACGGGTCTTGGCAACAAAACCATTTTGTTGGCGCGAGTTTGTTCAGACTAGGGCCTTATCAGGTTACCAACAAAAGGCACCATGTAATCTAGAGCGTTGGAATTTTCATCCCCTCCGAAGAGAATAAGTCTCACCCGAAGTGTTGATGAGACAAATAGATAGGGAAGGGAAGGGAGAGACTACAAAAGATCCGTAGATTACTCAGAACTCACTTCAGTTGTAACACACCCACNTTCCCTGTTCACCTCCCTGTGATTGTGGGTTAGGACCACAGGCCAAACAAACCAGGCACCTTTTTGTGTTTTGCGACTCAGCGATACAAGTGAGTCCAATCTTAAAGGTAGAATGACGAGGGGGATCCGGAATGAAACTTTGGCCATAAATCTAGGTGCGTAGATTCTGGCCATCCAGATCTACCCACCGCTTAACGAAAAGGTACTAGCTCCCTTTCTTTAGTCCCTATCTCGATAGGACCACATACGCGCCTAAATGCAAGCACCTTTCACAAATCGCGACCTTGTGAGTTGTGAGTCGAAGACCCTTGAATTCTCTTCACCAATCGTTGATACCCGAGATTCCAATATGGTATGGCCCCTCCTTATTAGCACTCTCCACGCGTGACCACTGGCTAGGGATAAATACTAGTCTTGCTTGCAACTCACAAGTTCGCGAGTTGAAAGGTTGAACCTCTGGGTCCTTCTTTTACAAAACCCCGAGATGCGAAATTCAGAGAAGGATTGACTCCTTCCGAGCTTCTCGAGACTCCCAACTTCGTGACTTGAGTTGTTGGGCCTTTTTGCTCCTTTCTTACAAGAACCCGAAGTACGAGAAGTCAACAGGATGTTGACTCCCATTTCAAATGACACGTGTCCACCACCTATCACCACTTCTCCCTCTCTCTGGGCAGCTTATCGTCACACCACCTATTAACCACGTGGGTCCCACCAAGAGGACATACCACGTGTTGCAGAAGCTCTCGCAACTCGCAAGCTTGAGACTTCTACAGTCGAAGCTGATTCCCCTCAACCTCCGAGACCCCGATATGCGATATGGCGAGGAGGTCCTAACTCAATGGTTGCTCCTACTTCTCACTATTCGAGACTTTGCGACTCCAAGGGTTTGGTCTTCCACCTCCAAACTCATGAACCCCCGACATGTGAAATAGTCATATCCCACGGCTGTCCTTCCTCTTTGATCAACAGCCCAGATCACATCACTATCTTGCGACTCGGGACTTCATGACTCCAAGAGTCTGGTCTTCCAACTCCAAATTCACAAATCCTCGATACGCAAAATGGTCAAATCCCACGACTGTCCTTCCTCTTTGATCAATGGCCCAGATCACATCGCTATCTCGTGACTTGGGACTCCGTGACTCCAAGAATCTGGTCTTCCAACTCCGAACTCATGAATCCCCGATACGCAAAATGGTCAGATCTCTTGATCCAGGTGGATATCGGTGGCCACCCACCTTTTCCAAATGGCTCAAAACATTTTTCTGGCCATTTTGGCAATTTACTATT
>JASDQU010309450.1:155849-171509 GCA_032191745.1 Picea mariana
CATAATTCATATTTTCACATGTACACACACACAATAGGGGTTTTTCATTCTTAACTTCATCTTTTGATTAGGAAGGTTAAGACAGGGGGTTACTCTTTTTAAGAGTGTTTCGAACGGAGCTTCTGCGCAACTCGTTCATGAGCCCAAGCAGGTCGAGTGTTGTAACCATGCTTTGATACCAATTTGTAACACACCAACTACGACAAAATTAAATTTTCTCTTTTCCTTAAGGGACAAAATCCATGAAGTCCTATAGGGGCCTAGCGTAGGCTAGTTCTTCCCTATTCACCTCCCTGTGATCGTGGGTTAGGACCACAAGCCAAACAAACCAAGCGCCTTTTCATGTTTCATGACTAAACGATACAAGTGAGTCCAATCTTAAAGGTAGAATGGCGAGGGGGCTCCGGAATGAAACCCTGGCCATAAATATAGGCGCGCAGATTCTGGTCGTCCAGATCTACCTGCCACTTAACGACAAGGTACTAGCTCCCTTTCTTTAGTCCCTATCTCGATAGGACCACATGCACACCTAAATGCAAGTGCCTTTCAAAAATCACAACCTCATGAGTCGTGAGTCGAATACCCTTGAATTATCTTCACCAACTATCGATACTTGAGATTCCGATATGGTATGGCCCCTCCTTATTAGCGCTCTCCACACGTGACCATTGGCTAGGGCTAACTACTAGCCTTGCTTGCAACTCGCAAGTTTGCGAGTTGAAAGGTTGAACCTCTAGGTCCTTCTTTTACAAAACCCCTAGATGCAAAAGTCAGAGAAGGTTTGACTCCTTCCGAGATTCTCGGGACTCACAACTTCGCGACTTGAGTTGTTGGGCCTTTGTGCTCCTTTCTTATGAGAACCTGAAGTACGAGAAGTCAACAAGATGTTGACTCCCATTTCAATTGACACATGTCCACCACCTGTCACCACTTCTCCCTCTCTCTGGGCATCTTATCGTCACACTACCCGTCAACCACGTGGGTCCCACCAAGCGGACGTACCACATGTTGCACAAGCTCTTGCAACTCACAAGATTGGGACTTCTATAGTTGAAGTTGATTCCCCTCAACCTCCAAGACCCCGATATGCGATATGGCGAGGAGGTCCTGACTCAATGGTTGCTCCTAATTCTCGCTATTCGAGACTTCGCGACTACAAGGGTTTGGTCTTCCACCTCCAAACTCATGAACCCCCAACACACGAAATGGTCAGATCCCACGGATGTCCTTCCTCTTTGATCAATGGCCCAGATCACATCGCTATCTCGTGACTCGGGACTTCGTGACTCCAAGAGTCTGGTCTTCCAACTCCAAACTCACAAATCCCCCATACGCAAAATGGTCAGATCCCACAGCTGTCCTTCCTCTTTGATCAATGGTCTAGATCACATCGTTATCTCACAACTCAAGACTTTGTGACTCCAAGAGTCTGGTCTTCCAACTCTGAACTCACGAATCCTCGATACGCGAAATGGTCAGATCTCTACCACCTGTCCTCCAACATGGACGGTCCCAATGTCTTCGGGACTTTTGAGACGTAGTCGATTTCACTCTCCCACCTAAGTAAAGGTTAAGATCAATGGATCACAGAGCTCTGATGGGTCCCTGCGATCTACAGTCCAAGATCCCATCGCGATCTCGCGACTTGATATTTTGTGACTCCAAGAGCCTAGTGTTCCAACTCCAAACTCACGAATCCCCGATACGCGAAATGGTCAGATCCCTATATTTGAATCTCACTATCCCTTTTGAGCTTGAATCACGAAGTTCAAACTCTCAAAGCTTCAAGCTCCCATGACCCCGAGACCTTAGAAAGCTACTCTTTCTTGCATAAGGATTCCAGGCCTAGATTGCATGAACCCTCAGACGGTTCTCGGGCAACTATCCATGATCTTAGTCGAGTCTCTGGTAAGGTTCAGTATGGTTACAAGGTTTATGGGGTAATTCTCGGGAAAGAGTACTCTCAAAGGGCCTTCCCGGAATATTACAAGAAACTAAGCAAATAAGACGATTCTCAGTGGGGCGAACTCATGTCCCAGACTTAATCATATGTGCAGAAAACAACTATGGCATGTAAGAATACACAAGGATCCATTCTATCAAATCAAACGTTAGGTAAACACTTCTATTTAGAATTATTTACAAGCACATAAAACTGAACATGCGATCATGGAATTAACTTCAAATAACACTTATCATAAATAACACCAGAGGTGATGCAACCACTGAGAGGGGTGCTCGTTTCCACCCAACCGTAGGCTCAATGACTCCCAACGGATTTACCACTAGCCACCCCCGATCTGAGACCACGATGTTGCAAGACTACGTCTCTATTTTCCAGTGACCGAGAATGAGGGTTACTCTCCCCCTTCTCCGCTATCACTCACTCTGTGTTTTCCAGAGTTCTCCTCTTCCCTCGCATCTGCCCTCCCCGCTTCTTCCTCATGCATTTTCCCTCTTGCGAGGTTGTGTGAGGCGTGATTTCCCTCACGGTGGTCAGGCCCGAGGCTCCTACGGATGGGTGGTTCACTTCCCCCATACCTCATTAATTCATGAGGATCCATATGCCTACCAACCTGCGAGTAATTTATTTCAGGCCAGCGAGCCTCTCTTGGTTCTCCGGGCCAGTGAAGTCCAAATACAATATTGGTTTCGATGGAAGTTAATGCCACCTTTCCAGGTGCCTTCCACCACCTTTCTCTAGCCATCGTGGTATCTTTTTCAGCATATCCCCTCTCAGTAGTCCTGCAATATATATATATATTATTCACATTCATCGACCTTTTTCACAAGGTCCATTCACATCACACATTCACATTTTTTAGTTTGCCACAGTTCTTGTCCAGTATAGTTATTTTTACAAACTGGAGTAAACAGGGTGTTACATCAGTTCTTACACAATCAACATTATCAAGTCAGAAACATCTAAATGTAAGAACCAAACCTATTGGTATTGTGAGCATCAGTTAACCATAAGAGAAGCAATTATAACTCATAAGCTATATAGAAAGAATGAAACACATAAGCAACCATGTAAAGACACATCATATTTGAAACTTTAATTCTTCTTCATATCATCATCAAAGATCTTTCTTACATTACAAACTCAGCATTACATAGAAATTACAGTACAAACTCTTGGCTCCAGACCTCAGGCACAGAATCCTAATTTCCCATCCAATAGGTTGCGTTCATTACAGACTCTACTCTTCTTGATTTACAACAAAACCTTGGACAATGCCCATGGACTTGGCTCTAATTGACACAACTCAACTTAACAACATCAGCTAATGACCAAAAATGAATGAGCCAGTAGAGTTCCTTGATCGATGAAGACATGGAAGAGATCACTAAGGAATGGCCAGTAGAGTTCCTTGTACTAGTCAAAGATGCAAAACTCTCCAACCCCGACATCATCGGAAGTCCATTGGTCACCCGGGTCGAACATAATGGACAAAAGAAAAAGAAGAGAAAGGAGGAAGTCCATGACATAGAAAGTGATGAGGAGGACAGTGCATCGAAGGAAAGTGGGCTTGAATCGCCTGCAGGAGGAGGAGGAGGAGATGAAGTGAGCCAAGAATAAGGAAGTGAAGAGGGAGACAAGCAAGAAAAAGGCAAAGTGACACTATCGAAGGACCCCCTTACTGAGGCCAAAACATTGAAGAAAAGGAAGGCTTCTCCACAAAAACCCTCAGCAAGAAAGAAGACCCGAGCCAATAAGCCTCAGTCGAAGAATGTGCTCATAGTGGATGATGTCAATCTCATCATCGCAGCCATAGAGGACACTTCAGAGGATATCCTACAAAGACATGAGGCAAATAAAGAAACATTGTATCATAGAATAGAGAAGGATCTCAAGGACATACATCAAGATATCCATTTGAGCTGCGTAGTACCTACTGCGCCTTCTTCAGTGGAAATTGTAGAATTGGGGGATGAACCCACCCAATTACAAAGATTAGAAGATGCAACAGAGGCTCAACTTCATCGAGTCTAAGAAGAAAAGGAGAAATCCACAGAGGCATTGAAGAAAGAAAAGGAGGAGGTCGTAGAGAAACTTCGAGTTGTGCAAAAGGAGAAAAATGAAATTTAGGCGAAGTTCGAGCAAAACAATACGAAGATACAAGAAGAAAAAGACCAACTGATTGCAAAGAAGATTGCGATCAAAGAGGCCGTAACTAAATTACTTCACTCTGTGTCAGGCTTGGCCCAGGAGGANCTGTCAGGAACATAGTAGAAAGAATCAGAACACTCGCCTCAGAGTGTAAGAAAATGAGTGATCAAAGTGCGCAGACCTATGAGCACCTTGCAGAAGACCTGGAGCTAAGGAAATTGGAAGCACAACTCTAGGAGGCAAAACAACAGGCGTCCACCATGAAAGCATAGATGAAGTTGCTTACTGCAGTCAAGAAGATGAAAATATCACAGGAACACTGCGCAGTCCAACAATAGATTACTACCACCCAGAGAAACGTCATGGAGGTGACACAGAGACTCCAGCTAGTGTAGGATGAAGCTTGCAAGTTTTTTGAAGAGATTGAAGGCCAAGGCTCGCAGCTAGACCAACTGGTTGCAATAATGGAACAATGCCTGGAAGGGCCTGCTACAAAGAAGGTGATTCAAGAGTTCATCGAGCAGAAATCTCTAGTGAAGCAGCAAGTCGAGGTAGCTCGATCTAAGCTCGAGACCTTTGAAATAGTGCTTCCTAGATCTGAGTGACTCGGGACAAGTCACATGTGAGTGTTGGGGGCTTGTTGGCCCTTGACCAAGTTTTGAGGAAACATTGGTCATGTTTGACCACTTTTGGGACTTCAACAGACTGGTCAAAGATGGAGCACCTAGGCAGAGTGGAGATCATAGGATCTTGCTTGTTTTGTGGGTGTGTGGACCTAGAAAAGGGTTTCAGGTTTTATGTAACGAGTTATGGGATGTCGGCCCATGGGCTTACCCATGTTTTTGGCCTTTGTGTAAATTTATAAATAAGTATCTAGTGATGTAAGAGGTACTAGAATCGTCTTAGTGCATAACTACTAGTGGCTAAGTGCATAGTAGGTTAATATTGGTTCAATGCAAGAAGTTGTAAGTGCATTGTGCAGACAGACTATGGAAGGCTTTGTGCTATCAAGGAGGTGGCTCTGTGCCTTGACTTGATTTTGAGGAAGCTGGATCTAGTGCATTGTGCATAGATCACCTATCCATTGTGGAGTAGGGCTCTGTGGCTTTGTGCAAAGGAGCATACGCATGTAAGAGATCAAAGACTAATAAAGAAGAAGAAGAATTTGGTGGGCATAGCCCCACACTGGGGTGAATCACGTATATCTTGCGTTGATGTGCTTTGTGCAATGTTGTGATGTTGTTTATGTTGTTTATCTCTTAGTGTATTTATCTTTATATATGTTGGATGGATGTATGGATGCTTAGTGTTATATTGATGTGAATGAATGCTAGATCTGAGCTAATGCTATATGCTAAGTGGTGGAAAGTACTTGATCTGTATTGTTACTGCATTGATCTGTAATAAGGGTCAATTTGCAATGTAAATGAGGATCATAATCTAATGCATGTTGTTGGATAAGTGCTCTATTAAGTATTGTAATCACAGATCTATGTCCCAGCTTGGTTGTAGACACTTGAGTCCTACAAATCGCCTTGCCTCTACCTCGGGTGACACTTCATCTACTTCGCAGGTGTTGCCAAAAGGGACGGTAGTTAGGGTTTTGTTGGTGCGTTGTTGAAGCGTTGAACCATGGGTCTGCCCCTATGCCAATAGGATCAGATTAAGCATTGGAAGGTCATCATCCTTATTGACAATGGAAGCACCCATAATTTTATTCATCGCCACATTTCCCAAGAAACTAATTGCTATATTCGTGGAGTCAATAATTTTCAAATCATGATTGTTGATGGCAGGTCCATGAAATGTGGGGGGCATTGTGAAAATGTGTGTCTCCAAATTGGTCAGTACCACATGAAATCTCATATGTTTTCTATCGACATGGATGGTTGTGACATTGTGTTGGGTGTCAAATGGCTAAGGACTCTAGGTGCCATTCTCATCTATTTTAAGGAATTAACCATGCAATTCAACTAGGATGGCTTACAATATAAGTTCCAAGGCATCACCATTGGTTCCCCAGAGATCATCAGTTCCCATTGCATGGAAAAGATCCTCAAAAACGTCATTCTGACATTATTTTGTAACTCCATGCCATTCACACCACTGAGACACCCTTTGTGTCACATGACCTCCAATCCATCCTCTCCAAACATCAAGTTGTTTTTTCCACTCCCGAGGGACTTCCTCCTTTCCATGGTGTTCATGATCATTCTATTCCCCTTGTCCCTGACAACCTTCCTCCCAATGTTTGTCCCTATCGTCATCCATTTTCCCAGAAAAATGAAATCAAGAAAACTGTTCAAGAATTTCTCACTTCAGGTGTTATCCATCCTAGTACGAGCCCCTACTATTCTCTTGTGGTGATGGTCCTTAAGAAAGAAGGATCTTGGCACATGTTTCCTGACTTCCATGCCCTCAACAAACTCACCATCAAAGACAAATTTCCCATTCCTGTCATTGATGACCTCTTGGATGAATTGAGTGGTGCCCAGTTCTTTACTAAACTTGATCTTTATCCTAGCTACCACCATATACATAGGAACGAAGAAGAAATTCCAAAGACTTCATTTCGAACTCATGAGGGCCACTATGAGTTTTTTTTCATGCCCTTTGGATTTTGTAATGCTCCCTCCACTTTTCAAAGCCTAATGAATTGTGTCTTCCTGATCCGGATTATTTTTGACACGAAATGAGAGTGGAGATATAATAAAGAAATGCACAGAGATATCGTGTATATCCAATAATATAACATAAATATATCAGAGATGAAACCATAAACATAGAGATATAGTAATACATGATTTCTATTAATGAAATAAATGTATAGAGACTGTAAAAATACAGAGTGAAAGACTTGCTAGAATGGTGGCAGCTTATCTTTGAGAAGAGATGTGACGGCTACTCGCATTTGCAAGAAGATGATTACAATGAGGATCTGAAGGCATTTTTACAATAAACAGGAATTCCAAAAGTCCTAGACATTCAAAAACCTAACCCTAAGAGATGAAGTGCCAAAAGTCATGTGGACCCTGTTTGCGTAAGTTATTACATCAACTTCTCGGGGTCATAACTTTTGCATACGATCTCCGTTTTAGGCATATGATAGATCGTTGGAAAGGTATCATCGAGGAGATTCATTTTTGGGGCTCAATCATGCCTTTGGCTATCATTGAGAACCTATATCTCAAAAAACCTTCATTTGGGCCCTCAAAATGGCCTTAGAAGTTAAAAACTGCTAAAAATAGTAAATTGTCAAATTTGCCAGAAAACTGTTTTGAGCCAGTCGGAAACGGTGGGTGGCCACCGATATCCACCTGGATCACTTCCGTCTTTTTATATGTTATTTTGTCTTAGTTTTCTTTGATGATATCCTCATATATAGTAAAACCTAGACATCCCATCTTGCTCATGTGGATCAAGTTCTACATCTACTCTCTCAACACCAACTTTTCCTGAAACAATCTAAATGTGATTTTGGCGCATCAAAAGTTGAGTACTTGGGTCATATTGTTGGAAAGGCATGTGTCAGGGTGGATCCTAAAAAGATTGAAGTTATGCAGGATTGGCCTTGCCTAAAGACTCTCAAAATGTTGCATGGATTCTAGGGTTTAACAGGATATTATCGCAAGTTTGTTACGAATTATGGAAATATTGTGGCACCTCTCACTGCTCTCCTTAAAAAAAATTCTTTTACTTGGACTCTCATGGCTAATCAAGCCTTTCAAACCTTGAAGGCAACCATGTGCACCACTCCAATCCTATCCCTTCTTGATTTCACAAAGACCTTTGTCTTGGAATGTGATGCTTCTGGGAGAGGAATTGGAGCATTCCTTATGCAAGATGGTCAACCTTTGTCCTTTACCAGCAAACAACTATCAAAAGGACATTAGGGCCAATCTATCTATGAAAAGGAAATGTTGGCTATTCTACATGCAGTGGATATTTGGCACCCTTATCTATTGGGGCAACACTTCCAAATTAAGACAGGTCATCAAATCCTCAAGTATTTTCTGGAACAATGCCCTTCTTCCCTAGAGAAACAAAAATGGGTGACTAAGCTCTTTGGATATGATTATGAGATAATTTAAAAGAAAGGAAAAAACAATGTGGTTGTTGATGCACTTTCAAGAAAATATGAAGATGAAGGGCCCCTTTTTTCCCTCTCCTTCATTTTATGAGATTGGCTCCAAGTTGTTCGCCAGGAATGGCTACAAGATCCCAAAAAATTTCATCTGATCCAACAATTGCAAGTCAAATCTCCAGTTTCCCCAGGGTACTCTTGGCATAATGATGAGATTCTCTATAAAGGTTGTTTTTATTTACGTAAAAAGTCACAACTTAAATCCATGGTACTTTTTTAGATTCATGCTACACCCACATCTAGGCACTCAAGGTTTACCAAAACCTATTACCGGGTCAACCGTTCTTTTTTCTAGAATGGTATGAAATAGGACGTTCACAATTTTGTGGAAAAATGTGATGTTTGTCAATGCAACAAGGGAGAAACAATCAAATCTCCTGGCACACTACAACCGCTTTTGATTCCACCTTATATTTGGAGGTATATATTTATGTATTTTATTGTGGGCTTACCTAAATCGGACAATAAGTCAGTCATCATGGTGGTCGTTGATCATCTTTCAAAGTATGCTCATTTTTATTCTCTTCAACACCCATTTACCACCTCCATTGTGGCTCAACGTTTCATGGATTAGGTCTTCAAGCTTCATGGCATGCCTCATTCTATTATTTCTGATCGAGACCCCACTTTCAGAATCAATTTTTGGAAAGAACTATTCAGGCTACAAGGCACCCAATTACATCTCAGCATAGCTTATCATCGCTAGACCGATGGTCAAACTAAAGTCATCAACAACTATTTAGAAACATATTTGAGGTGTTTTACATCGGAAAGGAAAAATCAGTGGGCTCAATGGTTACCACTAGTTGAATGGTGGTACAACACTCCTTACCATACAACTACTTGCCTGACTCATTTTGAAGCAGTATATGGACAAAAGCCACCTTCATTTCTCTCATACCTATCAGGTGTCTCGAAGGTCCATGAGGTTGAGAAAGCGCTTACATTTTGAGAGGTTATCCTCCATACCCTCAAAGAGAATTTGGTCATGGCCCAGAATCACATGAAGCAATAAGAAGATCAAGGTCACTCTGAACATAAATTTGTTGTAGGATACCAGGTGTTTCTTTGACTACAAACTTATAAGAAATATTCCTTCAAGGCTGACCATTGTTAGAAACAGGCACCCAAATTTTATGGTCCTTATACCATTCACAAGTGTGTGGGACAAGTGGCCTATCAATTAGCTTTGCCCAGTCATTCTAAGCTCCATCCTATTTTTCATGTCTCCTACTTAAAGAAGGTGATTAGAACTAAGTTCCAAAATCAAACTAGCCTTCCCAAGTTGGATGAAGAAGGCTCTATTTGGTTGCAGTCTCAAGCAATTTTGGACCAACGTGAGAGTTGTCTGCATCAGCACAACATCAAGGAAGTGTTAGTCCAGTGGAAAGATATAACTCTAGCAGATGCCACTTGGGAACCAGCTACCATTCTGAAACAATTTCATCATTTCAAGCCTTGAGAACAAGGTTTTTTTAAGGGGGGGGGGCATTTTAGGGACCTAAACTCCCTAACCCCTCATGTAGGTAGAATAATATATTTCCATGTAATAAAGGCCAATATTAATAAGGCCTAGAAATAAGGAAGAATAATTCAAATGTAAGAAGACCTAGTAGAAGCTTTTGCGTCTACAAGGATCTTCCTCTAGATTGTTCTTTTGGATAGACATATATAGTATAAATAGGAGTAGGGTGTATTGGAAGTTTTGTCTTGGGTATTATTGTAATAGAGCTCTGATCTACTGGAGGTTCCCCCTCGAAGAGGAAAGTGAACATTGATATCATTAACCAAGGTGCTCTTTCTGGTGTTATTCTGGTATTATTCTGGTATTGTTCTAGTTATATCATTGTTGTTCTTCCATTTCTAGCTAAAATATTTATGTTCTGCATACTATTTTATATATGGAATACTACATGTTGATTGCCTCTACACACCAATGCAACTACATGTTAAGTGTGTTTTTCCCTTATGGATCTCATATCTCCTTAATGCAATGAAAAACATTCATTAAATGTTGCACAAACACCAAGGAAGATTAAAACCATTGCATTTCTTGCTAGATTGTTCATCATCAATACACAGTGCATGAAAGCCTCTTATGATGCAACACAAGTGTCTGGGTTTTATCAGGTCAATGGCACTAATGTATAAATTCTTTGAATATCAAAAAATAATTTATAGTTCAAACAAAGGTTCTGAATTTTCTTTACCTTTATAAATTATTTCTTATCACTACTATGAAGAATTATGAGTTAATGGATATTAGGTCATGTAATAGAAGTCTTATGTGAGCTCGAATGAATGTTGGTATGCTTAAACTACAATCATATCCAAGAGTTTATGAATCCTAATTAGATGATCATGTCATTGCAACACCAATACAACATTCCATGTTTCTTTGAGCATGTTAAAAATATGTAAGGAGTCCCTTTATTCTCATGTCTGCATTATGGAGCTACTTGCTTTGTGATGAAACCAACACTACATTTAGCAAGATGAATTTTTGATAGTATTTCTACCATCTGAATCTCCTTATTTCTTGACTTTCCCGTCACTCTTGATTGGACATGTTGTTGGATCATGTTGTCATTGATGCCAATGGTTTGATTTATTGATGTCAAGTGATTGATTGATGTCAAAGGATTGATTGATTGATGATTGATGTAATATAATACGTATTTTCCTTGATGAGAATGCATAGATGAAGATGGATCGATGAGTTGTCATTGATACATGATGAAGATGGATCGATGTGGTTTCATTGGTATATGATGCATTGTTGGAAAAATGTATAGATGACTAATTATTGTCTTATCATGATTGATAAGGTGCACAAATGGACGAACTCCAAAGTAGCCCCCTTATGGTAAAAGCCCTCATGGGAAGATGCTTTACAGATTGAGATATCCTAGAAGAATGGTTGGAGGACCCATGCTCTCATTATTGTCTTATCATGATTGATAAGGTGCGCAAATTGATGAACTCCAAAGTGGTCCCCTTATGGTGAAATCCCTCATGGGAAGATGCTTTGCGGATTGAGTTATCCTATAAGGATGGTTGGAGGACCCATGCTTGTATGTGGAATAATGAGATCAAGGACACTGAATTTGTTGGGGAAACTATCCTAGATGTATAGTGCTTGTCATTCCATTTTCGATGGTATGTAGAACATCACATAACTCCTCACGGTTAGAGAGTTATGGCCATGAGAAGTTGGAGACCCCAGGTTTGCGTAATGGACCCAAGTTTGTTTGTTGGGTAATGGTATGAGTTATGATATATTTTCAGACAATACTATTCTATATGGATATTACATGTCATGCCATTTGTGGTGGTATGTGGAACGTCACATAACTCCTCATGGTTTGAGAGTTATGGCCTTACGAAGATGAAGGACCCCCACATGAAGGCTTGAAGCCCCCAAGGTCAAAGAAGTCAAAGTGACCTAAAAGAAGAAATCATTGTTTAAATGATAAATTAAAGTGACAAAGTCAAGGTGAGTTATTTAAATAACAAATAGAAGTGATAAAATCAAGAAATGATAAAGTAAGGTGACAAAATCAAGAAGGAATATTTAAATGATAAAGTATTGGAGAACCTTCTATTTATGGAAAGTGGTTAACCCTAAAAGTAAGGAAAATAGGTTAAGTGACCTAGAAATGGGTTAAGTGACCTAAAAATGGGTAAAGTGAACTAGAGGATGAAAGTATAAATAAGATATAAATGGTCTCTTGTAGATCATCCCTTTTGTGGATCAATGGAGAGCTTCTTGTGAGAATATATTTTGGAGTATTGATGGAGAGCTTCTTGTGAGAGATTCTTGAGAATTTTTGGTGTGGAACACTTGATAATATTGAATATCTATATGTTTCTAAGGTAACCAATGACATCTAAGCTGAAATTCTGAGTAAAGTTGAAGAAAAGAAGGCTGAAATGCAAGGAAGGATAAATTCTTTTGATGGTGCTTTCTAAGGTATGTTATTTACAGGTCATCTCACCATTTTCACTATAACTTTGTTTCTATAATGATTCAGAGTGTGAAATTGATATTCCATTAATAAAACATACCCAAGTATCTATGGTAAAATATTTCACTTGTGGATCGTTGTATTTTGGGAGTTACACTCCGTGGAAAATAGGGTTTGTGGCTAGTCCTGAAACTAGTCAAAAACAGGTGTTTCAGGTAAAAACATCATACCTTATTCATAAAAGATCCAAATTCAGTGAGCCCAAATGTGTTGGTTAGGGTATAGGCTATAGTATGTTGTGTAACATTTTTATATCCATTCAATGAATATTTTGTGTGGGCCACACTCTACAAGGTCGCTCTCTAGAATAAGTCATAATTCAGCAAGGTATGTCATTTTTGTTATAACGCCTTTTCTGAGACGTTCCAAGTAGTGCCACCTAGAGGAATTGCATAAAAAAGACTGAATAACATTGTGTATCAGTTTCACATCTTTATTCATTACAGGTACAAATTTATGATTATTGCAAGTTGGGGTTGTTGACTAATCCAAAACTAGTCATGGTTTAGACAAGCAGTTGATGAGTTGGCACATACATGAGGTGTATAGTTGATGATGTTGGTACATATTGATGAGTCATTGTTGATGAGTATTTGACACATGATTGGTATATACTTGGTACATGGTTAGATGCACTTGTTTATGGTACATGTTGATTACAGGTTGTTTGGCACAGGTTGGTGCATGGTTGATGCACTTGTTTATGTTGACAGATTGATATCTATTGAGGATTGTTGCCTCATCTCAGTTGGTGCTATGAATGTAAGATGAGTCTCGCATATAGATCTGGTTCTCTGGAAGAGTTGTACTCTATTCATTTGTTGTTGAAAAACCCTCAGATTGAAGTCCATAATAAAAAGAAAAATTGTACATACATCTTTTGTTCTTTCTATTACTTGTGGAGATGATGTGTTGATGATATGTTGTTGATATGTATTCACATCTAACTGATTATAAATGACACAAATGAGTAATGAGAAAATGTTGAATGTTAACTAAGGAGTTTTTGTGTAAGAGGGAAGTTTTGGGAAAAATATCCTCACACTCATTCACCCCTCCCCCCACCCTCTAAGTGTGGTAGGTGTGTCTAACAATTGGTATCAGAGCGGGCCTTCACTACAAGCCTTAACAAGATTGAAGGAGATCCATAGACACACAATTGGATGATGAAATACTAATCCTTGGTGAGGAAAACTATTCTACTTGGAAAATAGAGATGAGAGTGTATTTGAAGACAATGGGAGCAACTATTTAGAAGGCAACCATTGGTGGATCAATTCCATTGAAGAACAAGTCAAAGTTTGCAACTCAAAGGGAAGGAAAGAAGAATTATGCATTGGCTCTTAAGACCATTCTTAGTGGACTTTCAAGCCCTATCAAAGAGAGTATGGGACAATGCACTTTCGCTAAGGATCTATGGCTAAATCTCGAGGAGACATATCAAAAAAAGAAAGGAGATGTTGAAGGCCACTCCGTCAAGATTATCAAAGGTAAAGAATCTCTAACTCTTGATTGCATATGTGATGATTTTAAAGGAAAAGAATCATGTGATGATGTTGGAAAGAAGGAAGATATTGAAGATACTTCAAATGAAGGTAAAGAATCTCCAAATACTCTTGATTACATTGATTCAAAATGTGATGATGTTGAATTTTTCTCAAGTGAATAAGATGATCTAGAAACAATTTGTGTAAAGTTTTATGATAGTTATCCCATGGAAAGAATAGAAGAAAATCTATTAGAACTTCAAAACGAAATTGAAGAGAGTTTATATAGATATAGAAGTGATCGTTTTTATACACACTATAACTATCTTTCAGTAACACTAAAAAGTTTCTTAGGAGGAGTCAAAGGTACATATTGGTGTTAAAGGAAATGCGCTCAAAAAGAGAAATAAGACTCAACTAGAAGAAAAGGAAGAATAAATCAAAAGACTAAAGAATGAAAATGAAAATGTGAAGGTAGATTATGAGATTAGAAAAAGTTTTGAAACTATTGTCCATCTCAAAACCCAAATTGAAAAAGCCAAAAGAATAGAGGAACTATTGAAGAATCAAATAAATGAAAAGGAAGAGTCATGTTGTAAGCTAGAAGCTGAAATTGTTGAACTTAGAAAGAAGGTAGAAAATTCAAACAAATCCTTGAATAGCTCACTAATATTGGATGAGATCTTAGAAAGTCAAAGATCACCATATGATAAATCAGGTCTTGGATACAAAGGAGAAGATACACATGTTGAAGCAACCACCTCAAAGAAGCATGAGGTAAATCCATCAAAGAAGGAAGACAATGTTGCAAAGCAACCATCTACACAAGGCAAAGAAAATTTCAAAAGAACAAAGCAAAGAAGACATCAAGAAGCTATTCTTGGGACACCAAAGCAAAGGTATGAAAGTATTTTTCATGGGCACTGTTATTCATGTAATGGATATGGTCACAAAGATTTTGAATGTAGATCTTATGAAAGGAGATATAATGGAAGATTTTATAACACCATGAGGTGTTGGAGATGTGATCAAGTAGGGCACATTGATGTTCACTGTAACACCATGAGATGCTACAGCTGTAGTGGATTTGGCCACAAATCCTAGGAGTGTTGGAACACAAGAAGAAAGTCTATGATGAGGACTTCACATAGCATGGCTAGAAGAAGGAATGAAGTAAGGAAAGGAGACATCTTTGAAAATATGGATGCTCAGAGCTCAAGTTCTAAGGAGAAGGGACATCTATAGAAGTGGGTGAAGAAGATAGAGTAGTCAGAACAGAATGAAAGCCCGAAGGGAAGCTCAAGTAAGTCATTTACTAAGGCATACACGGGTGACAGTGGTATCAGTCGCGTACATATGCTGGCTGACCTTGAATAGGTCGCATACATATGCGCTATATTGTGCAATAGGCTATGTATATGTGGTAAATCCTTGGGAAAAAGGCAATGCACATGAGTTGCAGCTTGATGAGATGGTATAACTCTGTGTTGCAGGGTCTGACATTATTTATTACAGGTTTTGACACTGTTTGTTGTAGGCTTTTCATGGTTCTATGTTAGATCATGTAAGGTGACTATGTAAAATAAATATTTGGTGCATGGCACTAACCTATGAGTATGGAATGATGTTGATCTATTGGTGTACATGGCTGGTACATATTTGAGTTTCATTGATATATCTTATGATGTATTATTGAAAGAATATGTTGATATCATGGTGCATGCATTTTTCATGTGGATTGGGCTACATATTGGGACATATGGTTGGTTAGTTGATGGGGTGATCATGTTGTACATCATTGTTGATCTATAGTTGATGCATGATTGGTACTTTTCTAGTACATTGGAAGAAGCACCTACTAGCAGTTTGATTGGCACATGTTTTATG
>JASDQU010309451.1:5754-30119 GCA_032191745.1 Picea mariana
AATCCTAAAAGGAGACTCCATTGGGGTACCTTTTTCGAATATAGTCTAGTCGGTTTGAAAAAGGGGTAAACTAGCACCGACAAGACATCTTATTCAAAACCATTTTAATGAGTGTGATAAAGACAAGGTCACTCGACCATTTTTTCATTTTTAAGGAGTCTGAAAAAAGATTAACTATGGACTCCATCAGGAATATTTTTCTGGGCCAATTTAACGAGTGTGAAAGAATAAGGTTACTCGACGATCTTTTCAATTTTAGGGAGTCTGAAAAGAGCTTAACTATGGACTCTGTGGAGGTTTCTTTTTCATAAGTTTAGTTCCTCAAGCCCGAAAAGGGGATAAAATTATACCTAAGAGTACTCTTCTAAATAACATAAGTTCCATAGAGTATACATTTGTTCGTACAGTTAACCGTCCGGACCGAAAAAGGGGTAAACTACCGTTGGACAAATGTGACTTCAAATTTTAGTTTAATGAGCATGAAAGGCCACAACATCGCTCGACAATCTTTTCATGTTTAGAGGGTCTAAAAAGGGCTTAAAAGGAGACCCGTTGTTTTTTGGGAGTCCTGAGGGTGAGATCAAGAGCGAATAAGAATCATGCAAATGAGGCTCAAACTCATATTCAGGAAAGACTATAAGGACTCCCAAGCCTAAAGTGTTTTAGAGACGGCATGGACACCATAATGCAACCAGGACCTACCTAGGGCATCCATGTTCTAGTAAGCTCTACCGCCAAGTTGTAACACTTATAAAGCATATGTGATGGTTCCGTGTCACAATCTGATGGGATCGATCCTATGGCAGAGGAAAAAGACAATGAGACACAAAAGTCGGGGTAGTAACCTAACCTATATGCTCAAGTTGATTCTTGGAAAAATATTCATGGACCGTCAATATTTTCTGAAAACTCAAAAAAACGTGTCCCAATACCCGATCAAGTCCCTCCCATATAACTCTTGAATCACTCTAAATGGTTTTTGGTATAAAGAAATTGATAATGGAGGCCAAAAGAGTGACAAAAAGAGGCCAAAAAGTCTATAAATAGAAGTTGGCAGCTCATTATCACCATTGTTGATTTGGAAACTGACTCTGGAGCCAAAAGATCCCCTTTGATAAAAATGGTGATTCCAGGAGCTACAGTGGACAAAACAAACTTCCACTTGGACCTAGTAAGTACAAACTCCCCTATCTAGCTATTCAATTCTTCAATTTTTCTTTTGAGTTTGTTTTTTGGGTGGGCATCGACCTTTAAAAGGTCAGCCCTAGGTCCACGCGAGTCATCTCTGGACAAGCCGTGTGTACACTTGGGTAGAGTAAAACCTGCCTGCGTGTACACGTGACTGTCACCTAGACAGCATGGGTGGACCCCCCTTTTATAGATAAAAGAACCAAAAATCCCTTACTAAACCTCCTGAACTTTGTTGTGTTGGCAGGATGTATGTCCACTGGAGGGAAAGGGAGCATGAAGCGATCAGTGAGTTGGTTGCGGGAGATCCGAATGTCGTGGCTGCATTGATGCAATGTGGTTTACTTAAGTTCTTCCTGTGTCCATTTATGTGAGTGCAACCGAGGCTACTGAATTCCTTGATTGACTATTGGAACCCTGATGCAGAGGCCTTCATGCTAAAGGGGCAATCATTGGTGCCCACCACCAAGGATATCTACTTTTTGACTGACCTCTCAAGGAGAGGGGAACGAGTCAATTTCAGGACGTTTCCAACGGGGCCACTTAACATAGTAGATTTGATAGCCCTGCACTGTGAATCTAGGACAAACCATTTGAGCTCCCAGGTGCCCATAAGTAAGATCACTGACCTATCGCTGCAAGCGATATTATTTCTTATTGGGTGGATTACCAGTTCTGCAGCCTTGCATCAGGCGTCTCGCACATAGATGAACTGTGCTATCCAGTGCTTGAATGCACAAATTTTTGACTGGAGTACCACACTACTGGAGTGTATGAAGAGGCAATTGACAGATTGTCGTCAGTGGACACAGAGGAACTTCGGGCTCGGGACGATTTTGGGTTCATTCTTTTTCGAGAGAGTTCCGAGCTTTAGTCCTTGGGAAGTGGTACGAGGACATCGGGCCTCATTTCCTATAGTATGTAGATGGGCAGTATTACTACCGTGACAAGGTGGTGGAAGGACCAATGAGTCCTTCGACGATGACTTTTTTGCATGGTTGTCACGGCAGATCCCTGTGATCGAGGATTACCCATATGCAGGGATAGACTTTTCTAGAGATCCTGAGATACTCGTGCCTCCTGGTGAGGAGCAAGGGGAGATGGTTAAGTCTCCACCTTTGTAGTTTTTTTTTTGTATATGTAATTTTTATGTCATTTTTGTTATATATATCATTTTTTTTTATATGCCAAAGTATTTGACAGATATATGTTTTTTGCATGCAGATGTGGGACCTGTGTGACTTGTCAATTATGCACGGAACAAGAATCGTCCTCAGCCAGAAACCGCAATTGCTACCGCCGGGGGACTAGCAGTAGCAGGGAACCTCCCAGCTGGGGAGGCTAAGAGGGCACTTAGACAAGTTGAGTGGAACTTTACTGCACTCACTCGCATAGTCTCGATGGAAGAGATAGAGGACCTGCCACCATCCACACAGCCTCATGTAGTGGGGGCACCTCGGACGTGGGTCCAATTGTTTAGGCGTTTAGCCCATGATGTGGACTATTATAACAGGGCCCATAGGCCCTGAACCTATTTAGACTTTTTATGTGCCACGAGCACTACTTGTATATATTTTTTGAGGGCATAAGACTTGTGACTCGTTATTGGTCCTATTTTTGAGGCACTCGCGTCCATCTGTGTACTCTAGATACTTTATGATGTTATATATGTTTTTTTGATATTTTGTGTCTTATGGATCACATGTGCAAAAATGTATTTACATGCTTATGTCAATGTTCTTTCATATGTGTGCAAGATTCAAATATAAAATTTGATTAGCTAGAGTATCTGTAATTTGGTTTAATCTCCTAGGAACATGAAAATATGTAATATAACCAAAGTTTCGTTCTAAGAGACATATCCTAAGGAATCGTCGGTGTAAGGTTGGATCATGAACCTGGTATATTCTGTTTAGCCGAGACACAACCAGTTGAGTGTTGAGATAGACCCAGAGATAAGAGATACCCAATGACAAGGCGTCATGAAGCAACTCAATAACTGCACTATACTCGGCGACATTATTTGTGGTGTCACCTAAGCATATACCTCTGGAAGATAACAACTATCCCTGAGGTGTAAAGATTACCCAAGCGGTGGAGGCAAGCCTCTGAGTGTGCCGACTAGCACCATCTGCATACCCAACGAACACCTTGGAATCCCTTGACATCTGCCATATTGACAAAAGATAACATCAATGACACGTCCAAAATATTTAAAAGAAACTAAAAAGTTATAGTACAAAGACTATACATATGTTACAAAAAGTTAGCCACAATGACCTGCCTATGAGTAATACTTCTTGAGGTAGAGCCCATTTCTAGGCTCCACCAAAGAATTCCCTTCAAAATCAACCAGACGATAAGCACCCTTTTTTAATACCTCTTTTATGATGAAAGGTCCAAACCACATGGGTTTGAATTTTCCTTCCCCCAGGGGATCCTTATCTTGGTCATAGACCAAGACAAGGTCACCTTTAGAGAAAATCCGAGGACGAATGGTCCTATCATACTGACACTTGACCTTATGTTTGTGAGCCTCGTTGGCCAGGGCCACATCTCGACGCTGCTCATTGAGCTGCTCCAGGTGTACTAACCGTTCTTCAAGTGGAGAAGTGTCTGGCAATCATTGTACTGCCAATTTTAGAGATTGGATCTGACATTCGATGGGCAAGACTGCCTCCAGCCCGTAAATGAGTTGAAAAGGTGAGAAATGGGTTGCAGTCTCAATAGATGTTCGATAAGCCCATAATGCCGAGTATAACATCAAATGCCAATTTGACTTGGCTGAGTTGATAGTTCGCTGTAGAATAGTCTTAAGAGTTTTATTTACAGCTTCTACTTGCCCATTGGCTTGGGGGTAGTAGGGTGATGAATGATCTTGATGTAACCCAAACTGTGATGTTAACTTGGTCATCATTTGGTTTTGAAAGTGACTGCCATGGTCAGTAACAATATCTTTCAGAACACCGAACCTTGCTATAATATGGTTGAATAAAAAGAGAGTTGCAGTCTCTCCATCATCTTTAAATGTTGGCATAGCTTCGACCCACTTAGTGAAGTAGTTGACAGCTATGATGATATATCAGTGCCCCCTTACTGAAAGGGGGTTGCAAGTAGTGTAATCAATCCCCCATTTGGTGAAGGGACCAACTGTGATGACAGGAAACATGGGAGCAGGATGTGCCCTCATCTTCCGAGAGAAGATTTGGCACCGATGGCACTTCTTGACTAATTCCATACAATCTTTGATAAGTGTTGGCTAGAAGAAACCTGCTCGTAGAATATTTTGGGTTGTTGCCAACCCAGAAAAATGACCGCCATAAGCTCTGGTATGGAAATCGTTGAGCACGATGACTACCTCCTCATGTGTGAGACATCGACGTGAGATGCAGTCTACACCTCTCTGATACAATGTATCATCGAGTATGAGATAATTCTTAGCCTGATGGCATATACGCCGATGCTCATCACGAGAAGCATAAGTGGGGCACTTCAAAGTCTGGATATAGATAAGTATATCTTTGTACCAGGGATCTGAATATGTGATCAAAAACATATCTCCCCGGATAGGTGATTCTTCAAGCACAACGTCACCTGACTCAACCGAAAGTTCTAAAATAAGCTCTGCGAAGACCAATGACCTTTTGGACTTTGCTGAAACAAAGTCTAAGTCAAACTCCTGAAGGATGAATATCCATCTACTAATTTTTCTGCCTATTACCTATCGTGTCAACATGTATTGGAATGGATTCACGACAGCAATGATGGTGGTCTTGCGAAACATAACATAATGACGGAACTGTTGAACAACATGAATTGTCGCCAACGTAAGTTTTTTGATATGAGAATAATTGAGTTCCGGTCCTACGAGGCCTCGACTCAAGTAATAGATCATGTATTCCGTGAACAAATCATCTTCCTGAACTAAAACCATGCTAATGGTTGACTCTGCGACAGCTAGATATAATAAGAAATCTTTGTTATAGTTAGGTGGTCGTAGCAGAGGGGCCATTTTGAGGGCATGTTTTAATGCATCGAAAGAGCACTGAGTAGCATCGTCCCAATAAAAAGGAATGTATTTCTTCAGTAAGCGCATAAAGCCCTTGGTGATTTCAGCATAGTTGGCGATGAAGCATCGTAAAAAGTTTTCCTTGCCTTGTAGACTCTGAAGTTGAAGGATTGTGCGTGGGGGTGGCAACTGGATTATTGCCTTCACCTTGAGAGGATCGACCATGATCCCTATTGTTGATACGATGAAACCTAACAAATGTCCTGACGTTACACAGAAGCTACACTTGTTTGGATTCAAGCTAATCCTAAAGTAGCAACAACGTTCGAAGATTAGTCTAAGGTGTGTGGGATGACCCATTCTCTTGCGAGATCATGATGTTAAATCATCTAAGTAGGCCTCGACTATATGCTGAAGATCATGAAAAGCAGAAGACATGGCCCACTAGAATGTGGCTCCATCATTTTTAAGACCAAAAGGCATCTTACAATATGCGAATGTACCCCAAGGACAGATGAATGTCGTTTTGTGTTGGTCTTCGGGTTTGATTTGGATTTGATTATATCCTGAAAAACCATCCATGAAAGAAAAGGCTTCACAACCAGCACATTCATCAATGATCTGGTCGATGAATGGTGTTGGAAAATTATCTTTAGGACATGCCTTGTTCAAATCATGGAAGTCGGTACATACATGAATCGTGCCTTATTTTTTATTGACCGGCACAGGATTTGACACCCATTGGGTCAATAGGATAGGATAGATAAAACCTTCCTTTAGCAATTTCTCAACCTCAATCTTGATGGTTGCTGCTTTCTTAGGATTAACTGGACGAAGTTTTTGTCAAATAGGCTATGCATCAGGATACGTTGTGATTTCATGTTCAATTATTTTTGGATCGATACCTGACATTTCCTCATAAGACCACGCAAAAACATCACAGAATTATTTGAAAAGATCCATGTATATTTGAATCTCTTCGGGGGAGCAATCTACTCCGATGAAGATGTTCTCCACGATGCCAGGGTTTCGAGAGATGTTGATTGGTATATTTTCAACGATAGTTGCCATATTTCCCTCAGCATAAATTTCATGTGTAGCTAAGAGATTAATAGGACACGACTGATCTCCAGTCATGGTCACAGTGAATTCTCCTGCTTCGATTCATCTTAACTCTAGGAGAAAATATGATCTGTGATGAAGATCTTCCCAAGGTTTTTTTGGACTAGTCATTGCTTCGATTACTGCTTCATCAGAAGGCAATACTAAGTCTAATGAATCAATGTTAGCGAGAGAACCCTGAGCCCAAATAGGCTCTAGAAGTGGATCTAACTCTTGTGCAGGAGTCAGATCGGGATTAGTTGAAGCTTGCTGGACTAAAGAGTATGCTACTTTAGTGGTAGAAAAGGGAATGGACATGCCTGGGTGCCCTGTCTCATCCATCATGGCTAATGGGGAAGGAAGAATCCATGGATCCTTGAAGTAAGTCATGTGGAACGACAAAACTTGAAAAATCTCAACCTTATGGTGATTAGATATAAATTTGATATTGTCGTGAGGAGGTGGGTAATTGAAGGTACCCATCAAGGATGGGCACAAACCAACTCCTATGTTGACGACACCTGGTTGAGGATTATCAATCATCGAGACTGTGGATGCCCCCAAAGCTAGTTTAGGTCTGGAAAAAGACAATTGATCGATAGTCACTATCCAACCCTCATGTGGAAACAACAAGACCCAGAAAACTGTAGCAGCCAAAACTTGCATAGCATAAGTCCAACTTCATCCTAACAAGAGGTTATAGTCGAGGGGAGCATTGACTACCTCTACTTCAACACACACGGCCTTCCCTCCTAACTACACGGGGAAAGAAGGAATGATGCCATGTGGTCGGAATGAACGACCATCAAAAGCAGTGAGGAGAGTAGGTGATGGAGACAAAATGGGCTAGCCAATGGCCCTCCAACATGACAACGACATAACACATGTCGAAGCGCCCTCATCGACCACTGTGTGGAAGATATTCCGAGTAAAAATTTTCATGGGATAAGCCACTACTATCTGAAATGCTACGTGGTAAGGCAGATGAGGTTTTAAGTCGGTTGTATATAACATGATGGTACCCATATTATAAGTCTCGGTAGAGCCCAAAGAGGTTAACAAGGCTTTCCTCTGAGCAAGGTAGCTTTGGAGGACCTCCAAAGCAGACATCACATAAGGGGTTTGTGATAAATCTTCCACCATAGATTATTTCTGGGTGGCCCTTACATTTGGGTTATGAGAAGATTTTTTAAATGCATCTTTTGGAATGCATGTCATTATTTCTCCCAACGTCTTCTCAATTTGTCGAGGAAGAGATGGGAGATCATCTTCTTTACACTTCTCAGAAGTGCTTGGTTTACTATAGTTGTGCACTCTAATCGATATGAAAGAATCACCCCTAACCATATATACGTTCACGGATGCGGGGTCATTCGGAGGTGGGCAGTTTTCTTGGCTGCCCCCTACCGTGCTTGCAGAGGCTTGAGTTAGATTTTTCCCATGTTGAAAGGGATTAGTTAACACTGCCTGTTGTTGCTGTGTGACAAATTTTTGGGCCTCTGCAAGTCGAGGACATAGATGGGTCGAGTGGTCTTCTGTGCACAGGTTGCATGGATACCTCACCTTCTGTTTTTCAGTGTTGTCCCCACCAGTGTTATTAGTGGGTTTTTTATCCCCCTTACCCTTCTTTCATTGTTTTTTCTTCCCTTCAGGCTGCTGGGTGGCCTTTGGGTTAGTCAACTACACTGTGTGTACTTCCGACATTTTGGTAGAGGGAGCAGACAAAGCAGTAGTTTGGCTGGCCACTGTGTGTTGTATGGATAAATGCTGCAACTGCTTTGTCAATTGCTTAGCAGGCTTGGTTTGTGTTGAACCAACAATACCATCGGCATGTGGTCCAAATCTCCATCTAGTTTTATCAAGTATTGAATGTGGCTCATCTGACAAGATGTTGTATAATAAACCGGACTGAGAATAGATGAGCTCAAACTGTTGAGCCCTCATGATGGCATCTTCTTCAGAGAAAACTCCAGATGTCACAACGTATTTGGATAACTGCAGGAGCAAAGACTTAAGGAACCACTCAAGAAGGAATGTTGGTGGGACTGGTACCTTGATTAAACTATTCCGGCGTCTCCATTCTCAGATGTGATCAAAGATATGGTTTATTTTTGTCTATTTGAAATTGGTGAGCAGCTCTGTGCCAGCGTCGTATCTCATAGGTAATTGGAAATGGTTAAGGAAAGCCATCGCCAGTTAGCCAAAAGAAGAGTATCTTGAGCGATCAAGCTCAATGTACCATTTCGTGGCACTCCCAATGAGAGTACGTTGAAACAATCGCAACTGTATGGAGTCATCTTTCAATGAGTTAGATGAGCACCAAAGATGGAAGGTAGTCACATGATCTCCTAGATCTTCATTAGGCTTGGCTTCAAACTTTGGAATGTTCGAAGGCAACTTTGTCGGCATAGGAGGCCAATGCAGATCATGACAAATAGGGTCATTCAACAACCTTATCAAATCTGGCAAGTGTAATGTCGCCAAGAACGGTAGTTTGGGTTGTTGTTGATAACTTGGGAAAAAGGGACCTGGAGTTTGACTATCACCAGGTTACCAGGAAAAATTTGGCTGATGGCCGGATTCTAGTAGAAACCATGGCCCTAGCCAGCGTAAGGATTTTTCATATGTGGAGACATCATCAGTTGATTTCCCAAATAGGACATAAATTGTTGGGCATGCATTGTATTCGAAGGACTTTGGGAGGGATTACCCCATGACGTTATCGTGGGGATAGGCATAGTAGTTTGTCCAGGGTTCCATTGATTGTGGAAAGAATTACCCCAGATCAGCATTCCGAATGAAGGAACGAATCCCTGCCCTGAATTCCAAGGTCCTGCAAGGTTTTCCCCCTGAGTAGGAATAATACCGTGCATAGGAGTAGATTGTCCAAAAATGGGATTGCCCCCAGTCGGGAAAGTGGCCGATGAGAAGGTGTTGTTACCAAACGTTTCATTCAAAGAAAATGGTGTCGAACCTACCGGCATACTGTGCAAAGGTGGTCCTTGACTTCCCGCTCCAAATAAAGTATTGTGTGTAGGTTGCCCGACAGATTGTTGATGTGAGCCACCGAGTGAAGGGGACGAAGGAGGGATATGACCTCCTCCATAAGGGAAAGCATTAAAGGGAGAAGGAGTTCACCCCATGTGACCTTAGAGAGGAGTGCTAGAGCTCCCTGCCCACATACCCAAAGTCTGTAAAGTGGATTAGGAAAGTACAGGACTTGTACCTGAACTAGGCATCCCATATGAGAACGGAGGGTCTGACGCACTAGGTGTGAAAGGGGTTGTGGCTGTCACCAAAGATGGGTTCAGACCACTGTGCGAAGTAGTGGCAGTCAGGACCAAGGTGGCTCGGACCGATGACGGTGGGTTAGGATATGAAATCTCTTCTGTGGTGACAACCGTGGTGAGAATTGAAGAATTCCCATAAGGAGTAACAACATTTGTTTCCATTGCTGTGTACGACACTGTCCGGCGCTCATAAAATTGAATTAGTACAATGAAAGGTGCCAAGAAATCAGTGGTTGGGGTTTCAACCGGGCCAAGAGCAGTTGCTTCAAGGTCCAAAATGGTCAATTCCTTCGGGGCTTGTTCGGGCACAATGGTTTGTAACCCGTTCGCTTCAAAAGACCCTTGTTGGTCTAGCTTTCACCTTAATGGTGGCGGGGGTGACTCCAGTGTAACCGGCGGCAGGCCAAGAAGATTTCGTGACCAGCGGAGCTCGAAATCCTCCACTGTGTGAGAAGATCCAAGACACTCTGAGGTAGTCTAAACATTCAAAAGTAACACACACTTAAAAAAAATTCCCTAGAAGATAAGACAAGCAAACACTAAATTAATTGGAAGAACAATTACAACAACCAACACTAGAGAAACTTACCGGTGAAAGTGCAACTCGAACATGGAAGCACCCTCTGGGTATACTCTACAAAGTGTGGCCCGATGTCTGTCCTAGGTATCGTGGTATACCCCCGCAGTCACCTGTGTATGTCCCTAACAAATATTGGCAATTAGGTTGCCAGCACGCGAACAATTACCAGGCGGGTACAGTTGAAAGTCGAGTAGACCACAATGAGTAGGGTATCAAGACCGAAACCTGTCAAGGGTATCAAGAGAAAATGTTCTAGAAGAAAACTGAGGACCTCAAATGGATTCAAGTCCCACAAAGCCCCATAGAAAATGCAAATGATGGAATCCCAAAACAAGCCCTCTATATGTGTTCTCCACTACGATTGGTCCAGCTTTGGAGGGGTTATCTCTGCTACCTTTCCACACAAGACCTCATGTTTATCTCCTGTGTTAGAGAGGGGTCCCGGATAACTTTCACGACACTGGACTTAGACACTCCCTATCCTAGACTCTAATGTTTGATTTTAAATGGCCTTGAAGAGTTTCCTCTCTAACCTAATCCAAGGCCCTAGTCCTGAACTAGCTGGTGAACCCTACAAACATAAAATTCTAGTAGATTTTAAATTTAGCGTTACTTTTATGGATTGTTCTTACGTCAAGGGGTATGAGGGTAAAATTGATGATGTGTAAAAGATGAAAGAAAAAAATGAATGAAAAAGCTGGAAACAAAACTTTTACTGAATGCAAAATTTCAACAACTTTTCAAAAATATATATATATTTTTAACTTTTCTAAGATTTTGGACAGCAAACTCAAAAGAATTTCACTCGACTATGAGCTACTTATGATCTAAGTGAACTGCAAAAACTTATGAAATCAATGACTTTTCCCTGGCTAATAATGCAGAAACACACTTTTCAACCAACAAGAAAATGAGAAGAGATTTTTTTTTATTTAAATGCTAGTAAAGCAAGAAAGGAAAAATACCGACAAGCAAAAAACCAAGAAAAAAAATTATGGCCTAAATCGCAGATCGCAAAGAATCAGGTCAAAAATCACACACTAGCAATTTTAAAAACAATGACTCACACTTGTCTAAAAACCTTAAAAAAAATTATTTTATTTTATGACAACATTTTAACTGAGAAAAAGAAGACTAAGGGTAAGATTAATCCTAAGCTATTGACTACTCCAACAGAGATTCAAACACCTGAGAGGAACAATTCTTATCAAAGGAAAGGATGATTGCCTTACCCTAAAAAAAAAGTATCCTACATAAGCACGCGACTGTTACTCAAACAACATGTGTGTGAATGCGCGCTGGATAGAGACAGAGGGTGTGTACAGTGGGCTGACCTTGTACAGGCCGCGTGTATATCTAAACTCTGAGAAAAAATGAAAACAGACAGACCAGACTAGGAAGAGACCACTGATATTGATAACCAAGATCCCTTGAAGGCTTGGACACTCTTTCTAACAGAAAAACAACTAATGTAAATAAAAAATGATAAAGCAAAACCAATTTGAGATAGAACTGCTAGCAAACAAGACTTCAGACAGAATTCCAGAAAACCCCCTGAGAATGTGTGATTCTGACAAGGGAGAGGATGACTGCCTCTGAGGTTCTCTGAACTCTACATGCTACTGCTACCTCTACAACTAGCGTTCACACACAGGTTGTAAGAGGGTAGGGAACGGGTACACGCATGCAGACCTTGTGCAAGCTACATGTACCTCTGTGGGTCCCAAACAACACAGTCAAGGAAAAGACAGGGAAAGCTGGTATGGAAAACCAGACTCCCTGCTAGCTCAGACCTTACAAAAACTAAAAGAAAAAACAGGCAAGAAAAACTAGTCTGTAAAAATACCCAAAAACTAAATAAAATTCTAGGAACCCTAGAGATTCTCCCCAGTACGGTCACCAATTCTATTGTTATGAAAATCTCCCTACGGACTAGAAAATAGAGTTCAAACTTTGCATGCATATATGACCAAAGAGAAATCAATTTCTACCTTCATTTCTAGATTTAAATCCCCTTTTCTTAGTAAATGCATGGAAATATCAACCTACCTCGTCCCCAGCATTTGATGTCGATCCTCCGTTGTGCTTGATTACTTGTTCGCAATACTCCTTCCAAAGATGACCTGCATTCAAGACAAGCAACAACTATGCATGCATACTAATTATATACTAACGGGTTAGAAATCCAAACATATACTGATCAAACTATAAACAGTTCATGAATTGGGATTGAAAAATCATTTTCTTTATTACTTTGAATGAGTCAACTCACAAAAGCTGAGACCGGCCACCACTCCTTGAACCTGATCCTAGGCTCCTCTTCTTCTGTCCTCCAACTGCTTTGCTTTGAATCTCCTTTGGCATAAGGAAAGGCTAAAGGGTTGGGACAATGGGAATACATAAATGGGTAGAGTTTCTTTTCTATATTTTTTCTTCTCTCCAAATGGGACCCCTACCCCTTCTTTTATAGGCTAGAAGGAGCTAGGTATTTGGACGAACCCTCGACCATGCATGGCCGAGAGTTTCAGTTAACTCAACCATAGATTTTTGTTCCGTCGACAACTTTCGTTTTTTCATGCTTTTGTTGGTCCACACGGGCTATTTTGGATCAGCCAGCATGTACATGCATGCAGTAATGGATTAGGGCATGTGGGCCTTTATAAAAGAGGATTTTCAAAGAGTTGTTCAGCAGTGCTTTGGCAAAGAAGGGATATGAGTTGGCCTGATGCTAGGTAAGAATGTGTGGTTCAATTTAGGGTTATAACAATTAGACATTGGTTTCATGATGAAACCTTTATATGTCAAATAAGGTCCAAGATGACATTCCCTTTAAGAGGAAGACACTTGAGCCAATTGATCCCATTTATCCTGTAGTTACAATTAATGTTTCTAGAGATATTGCAGTAGGTTGGTAGATACTTGCATGGGCTCATCAGACTTTGTAAGAGGTAGAAGGACATGCAACTCCTCATGGTACCTTCCAAGAAAGAAAGAGACCTCATATATATTCATGTTACACCACAGATATGAGCCACATCATTCATTTTGAGCCTTCTTGTTATGAGGAGGAAACTAGTCATCCAATATGGAGAGATGTCATGATGGAGGAGTATCAATCCATCATGAAGAATGATGTGTGGGATATTGCTCCAAGACCTGAGTAGAATTCTGTAGTGACTTCCAAATGGATCTACAATATCAAAAACACAGTTGATGGGAGCATCGAGAGGCACAAAATGAGATTTGTTGCTAGAGGATTCTCTCAGGTGGAAGGAATAAATTATGAGGAGACATTTTATCCTTTTGCTCGATAAACTTCTATTCGGATGATCATTTCCCCTGAAACATCCATGGGTTAGAGATTACATCAAATGGATGTAAATAAAACCTTTCTCAATGGAGATATTGAGGAAGAAGTATACATCGATCAACCCGATGGTTTCATGATACATGCAAAGGAGTCTCATGTGTGCAGGTTGAAGATGGCCTTGTATGGACTCAAGAAACCACTTTGAGATTGGTATGCAAGGATTGATGAACACTTGATGATTTTTGGGCTTCAACAAAAGTGTTGTCGATCCCATCCTGTACTACAAGACTGTTAATGGTGAGTCTATGATTTTGGTCCTCTACGTTGATTATTTATTCCTCACCGATACAGAGAGCCTTATTGTTGAATGCAAGTATGCATTGGCCTCTAAGTTTGAGATGAAAGACCTTGGTATGATGCACTACTTATTAGGACTAGAGGTGTGGAAAAGAACTGATGAGATCTTCCCAATTCAGGGGAAGTACACAGTTGAGATATTGAATAAGTTTGGGATACTTAACTTGAAGCCCGTGGCTACACCAATGGTGAAAAATCTGAAGAAACTAAGTGTGTCTTTTTCTGATTCTGACGAAATTGATCTGACTCTATACAAACAACTGATTAGATAATTGAAGTATCTCGTTAACACCAGACCAAATATTTTCTATGCAATGAATGCAATTAGCCAATTTATAAGTCAGTCAAGATAGACACACTAGATTGATGCTAAGAATGTGTTGAGATACTTGTGAGGCACAATTGGACATGGTCTGAGATATACTTATAGTATTGATATGATATGGCAGGAATATATTGAATCTAATTAGGCAGGGAGCATAGTGGATAGAAATACCACCTTCAGGTGTTGCTTCACTTTGGGATCTTCCATGGTTTACTAGTGTAGTAGGAAATGAAATTTTTTGGCTTTGAGCACAACAAAAGCATAGTACATTTTATTAAGTATGCCAGTCCATGAAGAAATGTGGCTTCACAATATCTTTGCATATTTATCCGAACATGTGTTGGATTCCACCATTATTCATTATGGTAACCAAAGTTGTATGAAGATCTTAGATAATCCAGTGTTTCAAGACAAATTGAACCACATTGAGATCAAGTACCATTACATATGAGAAATGGTGCAGAGGGAGGAAGTATTGGTGCAGTACCTTCCTATAGATGAGCATGTTGTTGATGTTCTTACCAAATGGGGACAAAGTTCAAGTACTTCTATGATAGAATTGGCATGGAAGAGAATGCCTCCCTCGCTAAGAGGGAGTGTTGATGTTTGCAGCTTCCAGAGACATTCTCCAGATCATACTCCTCTGTGACTGAGTTGAGTTGATCTGTGATGACACTTATCCAAGAAGGGATAAGTGTGTTTGGGATTATAGCCCAATGTCCCTTGTGGAGAGCACATGAGGACACGTCCTGTGTGGATAGCACATGAGGACGTGTCAAGGGATTTGACCCTTGATGTCACACACTATGGGAGTTGACCCTAGTGATTCTAGAGGGTGTAGCCTCTAGAAGTCCACATGGGAGTACCATATGTGACAAACATTCTCCAAATCATACTCTTTTGTGAATTGAGTTGATTTGATCTGTGAGGACACTTATTTGAGAAGGGATAAGTGGGACACTTATTCAAGAAGGTATAAGTTCATTTGGGCTTATAGCCCAACATCCCATGTGGAGAGAACACAAGGACATGTCAAGGGAGTTGAACCTTGACGTCACACATTATGGGGAGTTCACTCTAAGTGTTCCTAGAGGGAGTAGCCTCTAGGAGTCCACATGGGAGTGCCATGTGTGACAAACCTTTTTCTACTATGGTGTTTGTGTACCACTAGTAGATATTGTGTGTCTCTGGATAGTAGTTGTGTACTACTATGGAAAGATACTTCCCTTGCTAAGAGGGAGTGTTGATGTTTCAACATCGGGTGTAACTTCTCCTATATTGGGTTGTAAACCAAGGGAGATATTATACATTTATCATAAAGGTGCACTTGTGGTAAATTGTCCCAAATGTAATCTTTCCTTGATCATGACAAGGAATAATATGGACTTGAGGTGCTTGAAGTGTTTTCCACGTGTCAGTTAGCATTAGGCTAACATTCACTCATAGGTGTGTACTTGTGGTGAAATATTTTGGTGTGGTATTTTTCCTATTCACGGTGATTTGAAAAGGAATGATAAAGACTAAAGATGCTATATCTTATTACATGTCGACCCAGAGTGAACCTCATCTCAGAGAGAGTCAATTGGCTCAAAAGGGAGAGTCGCAGAAGGAGTTTCTCCTCGGTTAAGGTGGGAGAGAGATCTCTCCCAATACTTATTGACAAGTGTCATGAGTCTAGGGTGAAGTTTGTATACTTCAAAGACAAGCTTGTCATGATGCATAATGTCTCCCTCATTGAGAGGGAGTGTTTATGTTTGGACAACATCGGGAAGACATTCTCATAGGATAATAATTAATAATATAATTATTGATTATTAAATATCATATATAATAAGTAAATGGTAATAATAAATAGTTATTGATTATTCAAGGGACACATCATTTCATGGATTTTCACCATATGTTCCCTATATATGGAAAACTCATTATTGTAATAATATATCGATTATATCTCATATGAATAAAAACAACAAAAGGCAGGCACCACAACAACTTAGGAGGATGCGATGGTTGAGCAGTTGTGAAGAGAAACATGTGGTTTTGGTGTTGAAGTGAGTTCTTGTGGACTTGGTGTGATGGTTGGAGTAGATACCTGAATATCTAATACACAAGGGGATCCAACACACATTGAAAACAGAAGCAACTGTAGTAAGGACACAATGACAATACAAGAAGTAGAATCTAGGGTCATGACGGACGTGGTTGGTAACTGCAATAGACGAAGTAATGTTGGGATTGTCGAGATGACAACAACTTGGAGTGGGGGAGGATGTAAGGCTTATGGAATTGATACCAAGCGTGTACACTTCCACCCACCATAGACCAAGACAAAGAAAATTGGGTAGGTAGGATGATCAGTGGGAATGAGGAGATGAAAGTATTCATATAAGGGAGAGTTGGGGTTCCTTGGGCGCGCATCCTGCTAAGGAAAGGCTCCACACAAATATGTGTTATGACATAATTTAGGAATTTGATTGAAGGAAGATGTGGGAAAATGATGGGCACTTTATCAAATGAATAAACAAGCGCATCACCAAAACAATGGGTTGGCTGGAACAAAAGAGGCATCAATTGAACGGTTTGATGGATGGGTGCCTGATCCAAGAAAGGAATGATGGTAGACATATAGTGGGCGATATTCATCACCTTGGGCACCCGATGTGCCAAGGGGAGGTTGACCAAGGTGTTTTGCAACACTTGTTTAACCTTAGATGAAGGTTGGCCAAGTGTTATGTGGGAAAACTACCAAACGATGGGTCACTCTATGGAAAGAGGACTCATTGACTCACAAGGTTGGATGCCTATATATGCCAAGGAGGAGACAAGATGAAATCAATTCATCCAAGGATCCATGATCATTCAACAAGTGACCAAGTGTAGGATCAAGTTGGTGATTACAAGTCGCATGGACTAAGGCAGGGGAAACATGTATCATAGAGATGAAGCATGAAGGAGAAGAGCTTGTTTAAGATTTATGTATGTGGTAACGAAGGGTTTTGCAAGGTGATGGAGGAAGTTTTTTGTTGTGTTTTTCACAAGTTATTGAGAAAACTTGAGCGGAATCTCCTTGTAAAAATATCTTTGGTATAGTGGCACTAGTTGCAGACTCAACACACTTTTTCCTTTGTAATAAAAATCGGGTATTAGGTCGGTTTGGAAACCCACTTGCATAGTTGTTTCCATTGTTGTATGGATGTGTTATATTACTTCTTTATGTTCTAAGTAAATATTCAAACATGAATTTTTAAGTAAAAATGAATATAAGAGTAAGGCGTAGTCCAGGCCAAGTAAATCAATGTGGTCTTGTCGCCTAGTTGAAAAGTTGTGGTGTTGCACGTCATTGAGAATAGTGTGTTGTGATCCAAATGATTACAAATATTATAAAATAAAAAAAGTACACACCATGTACATAATGTCAACGTGGATCACAACTCCAATATATATACATTACACAATAACTCCCTAAAGAATAGGGGAACCCCCTTTAAATAACCAAATACCTTTCATACTTCCCAACTCACTTCAATAATGAATACATGATCTCTTATATATAACTATTCATAATTGCACATGAGGCCCCTATATCACTAGGCCGACCTTATTACATATGTATTTACACATTACATGTACATTTAGGCCCATATATGCGCCCCTGGGTCATAACACAGTACCCTCCTTCAAAACTATTTGTTCTCAAAGATTTGCATTTAAAGGATTCACATGTGATGAAACCAGGTAATCTGGTCCAAATGCTTAGAAATATTATAAAATAACAAAAGTACACACCATGTACATAATTTAAATGTGGAGCACAACTCCAATATAGATAAGTTACACAATAACTCCTTAAAGAATAGGGTAACCCCCTCCAAATAACCAAATGCCTTTCATACTCCCCAATTCACCTCAATAATGAATACATGATCTCTTATATATAGTTATTCATAATTGCACATGAGGCCCCTTTATCACTAGGCCAACCATATTACATATGTATTTACACATTACATGTACATTTAGGCCCATATATGCCCCCACAGGGTCATAACATCATGGATGTTTCTACCATCCAACCGAAGTTCTCCAATAGTGTGACAAATCCCTTAATACAATGTTTCTTTTAAAATCCATTTCCTTTTATAAATGGCAGGTAAATACAAATACTTATAAATTCCAAGTAAATATAAAAAACTTAAATTTTTTAACGATAATTTTGTATTAAACATTTAAACCCTTAAAAATCCAAAATGATTTAATTCCCATCCTACTAACAAGTGTCACATCAAAATACTTATGAAAACGTTGATATAATATCATTATGTCAATCCATGCCAGTTTTTCTCCATAATATCTTGAAAAGAAGAAGAAAAGGTTTGTGAAAAGTAGGGTATCAACTTTTCAAATATGTCATGTCAAATCAATTCGTAATGTGGGCCAAGTGGCGTTGTTTGTGGTTGTTTTTGGTCACAGTTGGCATTGGATCTGGACTCTCGAATCATACTCAACTATTGGAGATGGACTACCAAATCGTACTCAACTCTTATTCTTCTACTTCACTGAGTAGAGTCATATCTTTATAGCCATTTCAATTCATATTTGCTGGTAAATTTCGATTCATATCTGTTGAGTAGAGTGATAGATTCATATCTGCTAATAAATTTCAATTCATATCCGCTGGTAAATTTCAATTCATATATGGAAAATTTGTTGAACCAAGTAGAGTGATAGATTGAGCATTGTTTCAAAATGATTTTAAACTGATACGAGGTCTCTATCATTAAGGTACCTATGTATGCTCTATATGTCATATAATACATATTTCATAAGAATATATTATTTGATTAAGTGATATTATTTCAAATAAAATTCATCACCAATTGGAAAATTTCAAAAATAGTAGGAAATCTAAGCACACGATTGTGGAAACCTAAGCACCTCATTGTGGAAACCTAAGCACCTCATTGTGGAAACGTAAGCACCTGACCGTGGAAACCTAAAACTTCGACACAAGAAAGGGTGATTATTTTTATGATGGGAATTACACCTATATTAGGTTATATCTATTTAATGGAAAAACCTACCTCCTTTCCAAATTTGTGTATGATTGTTTATTTTTTAGATAGGTTTGTAGATAGTATGTAAAATGTTCCATATTATTTGACTAGAAGAAGAAAAAACATTTTTTTCCACTCCTTTTTACTTTGTGGGGATTACTATTAAGAGAATAACATATTTAGCTAATATGTCCGAACGTTATAGTTCACTCTAAATCCACCTTCACCCTCTTCATCAACCTCTTTCATCTAAGCCTTGGATTCAATTTGTAAATCTAAATATATGAGTTGCTTTTCAACATACAATTTGGCCATTTTTTCAATGTAATCAATGTACTAAAATAATGAGAATGTGTGTCTTTAGTTGGATGGTATCAAACCTTAACATGGCAGAGGATATTTGTTAGAAATCAGGAATAAACGAATAAACATGTCATTGGTAGTTTGATAGAGAATTGGTAGTAAGAGTCCAGTCTAGGTGTTGGCATTAGGAGTCCAATCTATTAGATAGTTGATAGTATTAATTTCAGTTTAATAAATAGAACAAGATCCAATTTTATGAGAATCTATTGAGCCTCATAAAACCCACTTAAATCATATAATCTTCTAAAATTTTGTAATGTGCCGAATTAATAAGAATGGAGTCTTTAGTTGACTCCCATGCCATAGGATATGCTCAATAGAAAGTTTCATATTTAAGGGTTGATTAATAGAAGTTAAAATTTTCTTCTTTCTACTTAGCAAGTGGGATGTTAGAGTCTTTATAAATTTTACATATTGATCTTGGATTGTGTGAAAAAATGTGAGTTACCCTTTCAAAAATCCTGGCATTTGACCAATCCATACAATTCATACCTGTTGAGTAGAGTCATATCTTTGGTAAATTTCAATTCATTTATAACCATACCTTTGTACTAAACCTTGAAAGGCTTGTTTTATTTGTAGAGTTACTTATTTAGCTTTTCCATTTGTGGCACAATTACATACCGATTTTATTTGTTTTATTTGAAGTTGAAAATCCACTCATTACCGTTTTTAATATTAAATAAAATTGGCATTTATATTTCACTAGCATCACATTATATAACAAAAATGGTCATTGTTTTCTTTATTTCTTGTATTCTATTCCATTTCTGCACTATGATGAAAATTGACATGCATAACACTATGTTACGATGAGGCAACTTGTCTAACCTTATTCAACCTATCTGGTTTCACAATGCTTGTTGCTTGTACCTGTCGTGTTTATACCCATATCAAATCAGTGTAATGATAGAATCCATGTTTACAGAGGTTGAAGTTGCATTAAGCAATGAGATTCGATATATTCTTGATTATAGCTAATATGTTTCTTACACCTTACTTAATATGGCTAAATTTTCATGTATTCTATATATAGAGTAAAGGTTTCAATGCTATTACTAGTATAAGTATTGAGCACTTGTTATACCCTATTAACTAGTAATAATTCTTGTTATGATTACTTATTATGGAAAGAGCCAATCAATACTGATACTAATCATATAAAAGGGAATACTAGATAGTTGTAAGCCTATCATAAATAAGAGTATCATTGTGATTACTTGCACAACATTCTATATAATACATTGGTTTCACTATTACTCTCTGCTTCTTGGATAGGTGTATAAGTGTTTCCATAATAATCATATACATATTATTGTTCTATTACATTGTTCAACTTATGTGGAATAAGTCACTAATTACAGTATGTATTCATTATGTAAACATCATACTAAGCATTAAAGTCACTCTAACCCTTCTACTTAATCCCATTGATTACTCTGTTTACCTTGTATCTGCCTAATAAATCCCATACTAATATAAGATATTGTGAACCCTCTTAGGATCAATCTTAATTCCATCTTTAGATACAACATGACCCAATAATTTACCCTGTTGCATGGCAAAGTGTGATTTCTTGGGGTTTAAGGATAGACCAAACCTGCGACATTTTTCGAATGTTTGTTTAAGATGTACCAGATGCTCTTCATCGGATTTGGAGAAAACCATTAAATCATCGAGATAAATGACTACAAAATTATCCCTCTCTCCGATGAAAGCGATGTCCATAGCACATTGGAACGTGGCTCCTGCATTTATCAAACCGAAAGGCATTTTATCATACATGAACGTACCCCAAGGGTTAGTAAAAGCTATTTTTTCTTTATCTTGTTCATTCATGGCAATTTGATTATATCCAGAGAAACTGTCAATCATAGACATTCTATTTGCCCCAACTACCCTTTCTAGCACATGATCCATTTTAGGCAGCGGATATTTGTCTTTAAGAGAGGACTTACTTAAATTTCTGAAATCCACGCATAGTCTAATTTCTCCACTCTTTTTTCTGACCAGGATCAGATTTGCCACCTAGTCAGAATATATTAGAGGTACTATAATTTTCACCTCCAAAAGTTTCTTCACTTCTCTCTCGACCATAGGCAATAAAATGGGGTTGATCTACCTAAGCTTTTGTCTAAAAGGTTTGACCCCAGGCTTTAAAGATATCTTGTGATCGATCACTGCAGTGACGTAGGTTCTTAACTCATCGTAAGACCAGGCGAAAACATCTTTAAATTGTCTGAGTAGGTCCTTATATTTGTCCTTTATTTCAGGGGGGAGGAGTTTAGATATTTTAACCATTCTAGATTCTTCTTTGGTTCCTATATCGCAGTCCTCAACCTCTTCTGGTTGGGGTTGTAAGGTGGATTTTATAGGTATGTCGTTTTGATCAAACAGTCTTTCCAGAGGGATCAGTCCCTTCGGAATCTGGTTATTTTTTAGGACCAACATACGATGATTTGCGATTTTTTCTTGGAAAGNTTTTCTTGATCTGCGTGAGTTTCATAAAATTCACCTACTACTTCAAGAAACTTCTTAATTTGTTCATCATCCTCAAAAACCTGCCAGTGTTGAATATTATCTAGTATAGATGGTCTATGTCTTATCTCTATGTGATACTTCAATTTAAAGGTTGTAGGAGGAGAGAAAGTCGAAGTTGCTTTAGCTAATGCATCAGCATGTAAGTTTTCTATGCATGGGATGAAGTGGACATTTATGGACGAGAAAACTTTTTCCATCAGATCTCAGGCACAATTCCTGTATGATCTTAATCTAGGATACTTGGCTTGGTACTGTCGATTTATTTGTTTGACTATTAACTCCGCATCTCCGTATACCTCTAGGTTATTTATTTTTAGCTTCCTGGCAGCCTCTAATCCTAAGACCAAGGCTTTGTATTCAAATACGTTGTTAGTATAGTCTATATCCCATTGCAGTCTGTAAGAAAAAGGAACAACGAACTTTTCTTCAGGAGCCACTAAAAGCACTCCTGCACCAACACCTTCGCAAAACAAGGCACCGTCAATTTTTTTTTTTTTAGATACCGATGCTACACATATCCTCGGTCATGTAACCTGACTTTTCATGTTCTATAACATTTTCCTCTGTGCAACCATCTAAACCGTCGTCGAAAGATAAGATACAATTTCCTAAATCTTGATCTACAATGTAAATAGGGAAATTGTTCGGATTTTGAGGGTCACTTACTGTATATGCTAACCTCGTCTCCCTGTACAACCGAGTAAATTTCCCACCAAACACAGGAATTGTGGCGAATGTCATATCCAGTTGAAGAGAACCCCCCATCTTGGCTCCCCATGACCTAGACAACAGTAAGCCATACTCGGGGGGAATATCAACAATAACCAAATCCATCAAGATACTCTTAACTGGGACTTGTGCCAGGGTGACTACTAAATCCTTTATCATTCCCATACACTTAACTCTTCTCGAGTCAAAAAAGTAAATATCTCCATAAGGTCTGGTGATCTGGAGACCCAACTTGTCCATAATAATTTTAGGCATCACATTATGGGAGGCTCTAGAGTCTAGCATGCAATTATGTAGTAGTTGATCGTATACATTTAAGGTGATATAAAAGGGAGCAACAGTTCCTTTGGCCCCTTCAAAATGTGGACCAAAAGTGATGTTGGGTTGATCATCTTCCAGGTTTAAAACATCAGATTGGCTTTCTAGCTCTGAGACACCTATCACTTTGGTAATCTACTTTCGATAAATTGGTATCTTAATTTTATTTATCTCATTTTTGAAACTAAAAACTCTGCTCACCTTGTTTGTTTCTCTAGTTGAGACTTTTGAATCCTTCTTCTCCAACTTATTTGTCTAGACCGCTTTATTACTCATGATCTTGGTTGAAGGTGTAATAGTACTAGTTGTTTCGGTTCCTTGTGTTTGGGTCTCAACTTTTCCCACCTCGGGTTCTTATGAGTTTACTACTTTTGCTTTGCTGTTAGGTAGCAAGATTTCTTCTGGAGTAGGCTCATAAGTTTGACCTCTTGGGAGAATTTTCTTAGGTTGAGTAGTTGAAATGGGCTTACTCTTAGATTGCAAATTGTACTTAGGTTGGACCTCAGCCATTATCATTTCTGTTTCTTCTTGAGAGCTACAAAGGTCAGTGTTGTGGGGTATTCTACCCTACGGACTAACAAGTTAGGGCTCTAAACTTGTATGCAGATCATGACCCTTAAGACATAACTTTTAACCTTCTACCCGAAACCTCAACCCCTTTTCTCATGCAAACATGGGAAGAATCAACTAACCTTTTTATCGACGGTTGAAGTAGATCCTCCGTTGAGCCTTTATCCCCTTTGCTGCTGCTACTCCTTCCACAAAGCTTTCCTGCAATCAAGACAAGACTACACATGCATGCTATTGATCTACTAGGGGGTTAGAGATTAAACACAAATCAAATAACATAGATAAGACTCATGTATTCGGGATGGGAAAAGTATCTTTTTCATTAATCTCAATATGAATCAACTTACAATGATTTCTGAGATCGACCACTGTTCCTCGATCCTGATCCTGGGCTGCTCCTCTTCTTTTTTCGTCCAACTGTTGTTGCTTGAATTTCTCCTAAAGCTTGAGGCAAGCCTAAAGGGTTGGGACAAAACGGACTTGGCAATTTGGCAGAATTTCTTTGCTATGATTTTTCCTCCTTTGAATAGTACCCCTACCCCTCCTTTTATAGGCTAGAAGGAGCTAGGGTTTTAGGCGAACTCTCGGCCATGCATGGCTGGGAGTTCCAGTTAACTGACAAAAAGCTTT
>JASDQU010309451.1:40109-54716 GCA_032191745.1 Picea mariana
CTGGGAGTACCTCACGATTCCCTGTTGTTTGTAGCTATTATAGCCTCTTTAAAAGTGACCCAAGCTGCTCCAGCTTCTCTTTCTCTGACAGATAAATTTTCCAATACTTGATTAACGAGTAAGCAGTTTTCCCGAATTACCTCTACCTTGGCGAGTAAATTTTGTTGGGCTGCAGAAACTATGCTCTAAATCTCCATCGCCTGGGACTAGAACATCCCAATATTTATAACTTTACTTTCGGTGATTTCCACTCTAACCTGTAGCTGTTCGATCAAGTCTTTTTGTTGGCCCGCTTGTATCTGATCGTTCTGAACCACCAGCTTTGCTTGTTCGAGCTTAGTTTTGAGCAGCTCTATCTCCTTTCTATCGACCAACCTTGCTTGTTCTATTCCTGCGCTTGCCTGGTCCTTGGTAGCCTCCTCTACTATGGCTAGTCTAGCTTCTATGGTTTTGATGAGGTGATTTTTTTGCTTCAGCTGATTTTTCAAAACCCTGACTGAAAATTGGTTTGTTGTAGCATATGCCCCTAATGTCCCGGCTATTCCTGTCGCAAACTGTTCATTCTTCTTGTATTTCCCATTGGTCAACACCTTGAACTTCTTGGCTGTGGATACCCCTTCCTAATAGAATTCTCTTTTTACCACAGCCTTTCTCTTCTTATCGAAAAAGAACTCATTTGGAGGGAGCTCTTCCATCCTTATAGGTCTCAATTCTTCATTAAAATCTACCCTGCGTCTATGTTTCCCTAAGTTGACTATAAGGGAGTAATGGATGCGATGGGATCTCTAATTTGCTTAGCTGGTTGTCCCGGAGTAGTAACTAGAGTCTACGTTTTCGACGGGTCGGGAGTCTTTATCTCTATTTTCGGACTCCTAGTTTGCTCTTCCCCATCCTGGTGTTTTTCTTGGCTGGGTGTTGCATCTTTGGAGCCTTCGTCTTCTTTTTGTTTCACCTCTGTTGTACTCGGATTCTCACCCCGCAATATTGTGGGAAGACAAATGCGTCGATGTTCTTGGAATTTTATAACATCGTCCCTCTCTTCAGGTGCCAGGGCTTGTATCCGAGCCAAAATTTTGACATAAGATCTTGTGCCTCCAAAAATGTCATATGAGGGTGAATTCTCATGTTCGAACCTTTTGAGTCCGCAACTGGCCAAAAGATTACTTACGACCCTTTGCGGATCGTGCTTCTTGAATTCAATAAGAACCAATTTTAGGTCTTCTAGGGCTACTGCCTCAGCTTTAGCATGCCCGAAATCTAACAAAGAATATGAATTTAAATGAACAGGAAAAGGTGGCCATACCTTCTTTGAATATTCCTTAAGCTCCTTGCTTATGCCATTGATTACGGTTTACCTAGCAACCTCACGACAAGCCAACTTGTCGGGTATGAATAATGGTAATGCATGTAGGGGAACAGAAGCCCCGAAAACCTTGAGATATGAGAATTCTGCTTCTACATACCAGTCAGCTATACTGCTCAGATTCATCACTATATTGTCCGAGATCCTGGGTGGCGGGTGGCTGAAAATAGTGACATGCAGCGGTACCATCACCCAGTTAAAGATTTCATACACGAAATCTGTCGCTTTGTTTTCCCACAATTTTGAATGGTAGATGTGGATGGGCTTGGCCTCTGATGGAGTCCAACTCCAGCACATTAAGGGAAAGGGTGTTAGAAAACACACGACGTCCATAATGTATGCAGACATAAAGAATGAAACAATATTTTTGCTCTCTCTCTGTGCCTGATACTCTGTAACTCGACTGGTCAAGCTATCAGACAACATTTTATCCTAGTCGAAGGAACAACCTTCGGCAACTGAATGTATTAGAGGAACCCACTGAAGAAAACAATGTGTGGTGTCCTCTCTCCCGTATAGTCTACAGGTCATCATAGCTACATATTTGAACTGCGGTTCCAAGGAAGCTATTAAATATACACCATTACTGTCTGCCCTGAACTTCGCAGGGTGTGAAACCCAATCTCTGATTAAACTAGACATAGTCTTTTCATATTGCACACATTCCTTCTATTTGAAGTTCTCCAAGAATTCGGCATCGTATGTAAGGTCTGACACGGTAGGAAACTTGTACATAGCCTGCAGTTGTTCAGGTTTGAAAGTCTCGATAGTGACCTTATGTTCATTGATGATGGTTTTGGTTGGTATGTCCACATGTTCTAATGCCCACCGGACCATATCATAGTAAGCGAGTAGTCGTGGCCTGGCCACTACTTTATGCATTCCAGATTGGACAACGATCTTATATTTGGTGGTCAGGTCATCTTTTTCATTATCACTGGAATCATCAGAATAATCTACTAATTCAGACTGTAGAACATCAAAAACAAATGACCAAGTCTGGAAAGAGTTGACACTTTGAGGTGAAGTATCAACGACATTGTCTGAACCTTGTCCTGAAACCTCAATGTTGGCTTTAGACGCTTTTCGCCGGGCCATGGCGGGGGATCCTGCTTTAGCTCTTCTACGATAAAAATATGTATACATACAGAAATTAGTTCACTGAGAAACGTTTGCTCTACGTAATATAGAAATGATTTTTTGATAACAAGTAACAGCTCTATATATTCAACCATTTAAAACTCGGTACTTTTCAAAAACAAAACAATCAAATCATGCTTAAATATAAATTTAGCAATAAAAACACAATCCTTACTTGTCAATTCGCCTTGTTTCTAATTAATGCCATAAATTTTGGCAGTTCGAAATGTCAGTTGGCGTAAGGAAAAATTAAGACTTCCTCATAGACTGTGCATGCATCAAATCATGAGAAATGTTGGCTTAGCTCAATTAATCAGGTTTTATCAATGTTAATTAATCTTTCGGTACTCGCTACATCAGAAGTTTTCGCTTTAAGCTTTTGAACCTCTAAGATCCAATATTGGGATGATTAATTTTGGTTAAAAACATAATTATGATTAGGCTCTTACTTAATTACGTGACTATTTATATCACAACTTCATGACTTGGAGCTTCGAAAGTATAGCTTCCGAGAAGTTCATATGCCAAGTTGCGAAATCGTGAGATTGCGATGATATGATTTAATTAAAAATGGGGGATAAAACTGGATTAAGTGTTTAATTAATTACGTTTCTACTTTATCATGACTTCGTGACTCGGGGCTTTGACAGTGTAGCTTTTTATAGGAAAATACGTCGAGTTGCGAATTCCCGACAGAGCTTAACCATGGCTAAGATTTTTACCTTTATCATTAACGTGGGTTACTAAAACAAGAATCTCATGGTTTCGGCTATCAGGGTTACGACAATAAGATTTTTGGAGTTAGTAAACGCCAAGACGCGAAACCCCGATGATGCTTAACTGTAGTTTAGAAAATTTTTACTCTCGCTACTGACCTGGGTAAAACTTTAAAGTGATTTCGTCGTTTCACTCTTCGGAACTTGTGAACCATGTGATTTATAACATCCGACATATGAAATCCTGAGGTAACAAAAGGCAAAATCATTTGAATGAAAAGTAGAACTCGCCTTGAGGGTATGATAACCGTCGTCGTTCACGTGATGATACTTCAGATATTTTGGAAAAAATGAAGGAAAATATGAAAACCATCTTTCGATTTCGAGCATTAAGATATGAAAATCAAAACGGGCTAAAAAAAAAAGGCGCCTCCAACACATGGGTTAGAGATTACATTATATGGATGTAAAGAAAACCTTTCTCGATTGAGAGATTGAGGAAGAAGTATACATCGAGCAACTCGATGGTTTCATGATACATGAGAAGGAGTCTCATGTGTGCAGGTTGAAGATGGCCTTGTATGGACTCAAGCAACCACCTCAAGATTGGTATGCAAGGATTGATGAACACCTGATGAATTTTAGGCTTCAAAAAAAGTGTTGTCGATCACATCCTATACTACAAGACTGTTAATGGTGAGTATCTGATTTTGGTCCTCTACATTGATTATTTATTCCTCACCGATATAGAGAGTCTTATTGTTGAATGCAAGTATGCATTGGCCTCTAAGTTTGAGATGAAGGATCTTGGTATGATGCACTACTTCTTAGGACTAGAGGTGTGGAAAAGAACTGATGAGATCTTCCCAATTCAGGGGAAGCACAAAGTTGAGATATTGAATAAGTTTGGGATACTGAACTTAAAGCCCGTGGCTACACCAATGGTGAAAAATATGAAGAAACTAAGTGTCTCTTTTTCTGATTCTGACGAAATTGATCCGACTCTGTACAAACAACTGATTGGATAATTGATGTATCTCATTAACACCAGACCAAATATTTTATATGCAGTGAATGCAATTAGCCAATTTATAATTCAGTCGAGATAGACACACTACATTACTGCTAAGAATGTGTTGAGATACTTGTGAGGCACAATTGGACATGGTCTGAGATATACTTATAGTATTGATATGATATGGCAGGAATATATTGAATCTAATTGGGCAGGGAGCGCAGTGGAATGAAATACCACCTTCGGGTGTTGCTTCACTTTGGGATCTTCCATGGTTTCCTAGTGTAGTAAGAAATGAAATTTTGTGGCTTTGAGCTCAACAGAAGCAGAGTACATTTCATTAAGTATGTCAGTCTGTGAAGCAGTGTGGCTTCACAAGATCTTTACATATTTATCCGAACATGTATTGGATTCCACCATTATTCATTATGGTAACCAAAGTTGTATGAAGATCTTAGATAATCCAGTGTTTCATGAAAAATTGAACCACATTGAGATCAAGTACCATTACATCTGAGAAATGGTGCAGAGGGAGGAAGTATTGGTCCAGTACCTTCCTATAGACGAGCATGTTGTTGATGTTCTTACCAAATGGGGACAAAGTTCAAGTACTTCTGTGACAAAATTGGCATGGAAGAGAATGCCTCCCTCGCTAAGAGGGAGTGTTGATGTTTGCAGCTTCCTGAGACATTCTCCAGATCATACTCCTCTGTGACTGAGTTGAGCAGATCTGTGATGACACTTATCCAAGAAGGGATAAGTGTGTTTGGGATTATAGCCCAATGTCCCTTGTGGATAGCACATGAGGACACGTCCCGTGTGGATAGCACATGATGACATGTCAAGGGATTTGACCCTTGATGTCACACACTATGGGAGTTGACCCTAGTGTTTCTAGAGGGTGTAGCCTCTATAAGTCAACATGGGAGAACCATATGTGACAAACATTCTCCGAATCATACTCCTCTATGAATTGAGTTGAGTTGATCTGTGAGGACACTTATTCGAGAAGGGATAAGTGGGACACTTATTCGAGAAGGTATAAGTGCATTTGGGCTTATAGCTCAGCATCCCATGTGGAGAGAACACAAGGACATGTCAAGGGAGTTGAACCTTGACATCACACACTATGGGGAGTTCACCCTAAGTGTTCCTAGAGGGAGTAGCTTCTAGGAGTCCACATGGGAATGCCATGTGTGACAAACCTTTTTCTACTATGGTGTTTGTGTACCACTAGTAGAGACTTCATGTCTCTGGATAGTAGTTGTGTACTACTATGGAAAGATACTTCCATTGCTAAGAGGGAGTGTTGATGTTTCAACATCGGGTGTAACTTCTCCTATATTGGGCTGCAGACCAAGGGAGATATTATACATTTATCATAAAGGTGCACTTGTGGTAAATTGTCCCAAATGTAGTCCTTCCTTCATCATGACAAGGAATAATATGGACTCGAGGTGCTTGAAGTATTTTCCACATGTCAGTTAGCATTAGGCTAACATTCACTCACAGGTGTGTACTTGTGGTGAAAGATCTTGGTGTGGTATTTGTCCTATTCACGGTGATTTGAAAAGGAATGATAAAGACTAAAGATGCTATATGTTATTACATGCGGACCCAGAGTGAGCCTCATCTCAGAGAGAGTCAATTGGATAAAAAGGGAGAGTCATAGAAGGAGTTTCTCCTCGGTTCAGGTGGGAGAGAGATCTCTCCCAAGACTGATTGGCAAGTGCCATTAGTCTAGGGTGAAGTTTGTATACTTCAAAGACAAGATTGACATGATGCATAATGTCTCCCTTGTTGAGAGGGAGTGTTTATGTTTGGACAACATCAGGAAGACATTCTCTTAGGATAATAATTAATAATATAATTATTGATTATTAAATATCATATATAATAAGTAAATGGTAATAATAAATAGTTATTGATTATTCAAGGGACACATCCTTTCATGGATTTTCACCATATGTTCCCTATATATGGAAAACTCATTATTGTAATAATATATCGATTATATCTCATATGAATAAAAACAACAATAGGCAAGCACCACAACAACTTAGGAGGATGTGATGGTTGAGCAGTTGTGAAGAGAAACATGTGGTTTTGGTGTTGAAGTGAGTTCTTGTGGACTTGGTGTGATGGTTGGAGTAGCTACCTGAATATCTAAGACACAAGGGGATCCAACGCACATTGACAACAGAATCAACTGCAATAAGGACACAATGAAAATACGCGAAGTAGAATCTAGGGTCATGACGGACGTGGTTGGTAACTGAAATAGACGCAGTAATGTTGGGATTGTCTAGATGACAACAACTTGGAGTGGGGGAGGATGTAAGGCTTATGGAATCGAGAGCAAGCGTGTACACTTCCACCCACCATAGACCAAGACGAACAAAATTGGGTAGGCAGGATGAGGAGATGAAAGTATTCATATAAGGGAGAGTTGGGGTTCCTTGGGCACGCATCCTGCTAAGGAAAGACTCCACCCAAGTATGTGTTATGACATAATTTAGGAATTTGATTGAAGGAAGATGTGGAAAAATTATGGGTACTTTATCAAATGAATAAACAAGCGCATCACCAAAATGATGGGTTGGCTGGAACAAAAGAGGCATCGATTGAACGGTTCAATGGATGGGCACCTGATCCAAGAAAGGAATGAAGGTAGACATATAGTGGGTGATATTCATCACCTTGGGCACCCGACGTGCCAAGGGGAGGTTGACCAAGGTGTTTTGCAACACTCGTTTAACCTTAGATGAAGGTTGGCCAAGTGTTATGTGGGAAAACTACCAAACGACAGGTCACTCTATGGAAAGAGGACTCATCGACTCACAAGGTTGGATGCCTATATATGCCAAGGAGGAGACAAGATGAAATCAATTCATCCAAGGATCCATGATCATTCAACAAGTGACCAAGTGTAGGATCAAGTTGGTGATTACAAGTCGCATGGACTGAGGCAGAGGAAACATGTATCATAGAGATGAAGCATGAAGGAGAAGAGCTTGTTTAAGCTTTATGTATGTGGTAATGAAGGTTTTTGCAAGGTGATGGAGGAAGTTTGTTGTTGTGTTTTTCACAAGTTATTGAGTAAACTTGAGCAGAAGCTCCTTGTAAAAATATTTTTGGTATAGTGGCACGAGTTGCAGACTCGACGCACTTTTTCTTTTGTAATAAAAATCGGGTATTAGGTCGGTTTGGAAACCCACTTGCATATTTGTTTCCATTGTTGTATGTATGTGTTATATTACTTTTTTATGTTCTAAGTAAATATGAAAACATAAATTTTTAAGTAAAAATGAATATAAGAGTAAGGTGTAGTCTGGGCCAAGTAAATCGATGTGGTCTTGTCGCCTAGTTGAAAAGTTGTGGTGTTGCACGTCATTGAGAACAGTGTGTTGTGATCCAAATAATTACAAATATTATAAAATAAAAAAATTACACACCATGTACATAATGTCAACGTGGATCACAACTCCAATATATATACATTACGCAATAAATCCTTAAAGAATAGGGGAACCCCCTCAAAATAACCAAATACCTTTCATACTTCCCAACTCACCTCAATAATGAATACATGATCTGTTATATATAGCTATTCATAATTGCACATGAGGCCCCTATATCACTAGGCCGACCCTATTACATATGTATTTACACATTACATGTACATTTAGGCCCATATATGCCCCCCCCTAGGTCATAACATAGTACCCTCCTTCAAAACTATTTGTTCTCAAAGATTTGCATTTAAAGGATTCACATGTGATGAAACCAAGTAATATGATCCAAATGCTTACAAATATTATAAAATAACAAAAGTACACACCATGTACATAATTTCAATGTGGAGCACAACTCCAATATAGATAAGTTACACAATAACTCCTTAAAGAATAGGGTAACCCCCTCCAAATAACCAAATACCTTTCATACTCCCCAATTCACCTCAATAATGAATACATGATCTCTTATATATAGTTATTCATAATTGCACATGAGGCCCCTTTATCACTAGGCCAACCTTATTACATATGTATTTACACATTACATGTACATTTAGGCCCATATATTCCCCCCTGGGTCATAACACCGTGGATGTTTCTACCATCCAACCGAAGTTCTCCAATAGTGTGACACATCCCTTAATACAATGTTTCTTTTAAAATCCATTTCCTTTTATAAATGGCAGGTAAATACAAATACTTATAAATTCCAAGTAAATATAAAAAACTTAAATTTTTTAACGTTAATTTTGTATTAAAGATTTAAACCTGTAAAAAAATCCAAAATGATTTAATTCCCATCCTACTAACAAGTGTCACATCAAAATACTTATGAAAACGTTGATATAATATCATTATGTCAATCCATGCCAGTTTTTCTCCATAATATCTTGAAAAGAAGAAGAAAAGGTTTGTGAAAAGTAGGGTATCAACGTTTCAAATATGTCATGTCGAATCAATTTGTAAAGTGTGTCAAGTGGCTAGACAGCTCCAGTAAATGTGGTCAGTGGTGAGATGTTTAAATGGAATATGAATTCACTGCCAACCACTTCTCTTGTCGCTTCCACTAGTTGTTTTTCCTTCCACTTTATAAAAAGAATCATCTTCTCACATAAAGAGACTTTCTTAGATAAAAACGTGTCATGTGTAATTGTGGTTCATCTTTAAAATATCATCCTGATAACAACTGTAACATCAAAATATTGTTAAACCATACAAGTTGTTATCAATAAATATTCACGTCAAACCATGCCAGTTGTTAAACATAATATTAAAATACAATACAATCATGTGACACTCATCCCATAACAGGTGTAAAATCAAAATACTATTGAATAAAATCTTCCAGTGCCCACCACTTCTCTTTTTTCTTCCACTAATTCGTTTTCCTTCAACTTTCTGAAAAGAATAATTTTCTAAAATAAAGAGACTTTATGAAGCCAAAGTAGGTCTGAACACTGAATATGGCCAACGTGAGAAGAAAAGAAAGAAGACGAAGGTGAATGGAAAAATAAAGACATCCAAAGGAAACAAAGATAACGTGAAACCTACATATTCGCAAAAGGAGAAAAATCCAATGGGTAAAATCATGAAGGTGGGTAACACTTTTGTGAGAATCAGGTCTCCAAAATTCCTATCGACCTTTTTTCGACCCAAATTCAAGTGTTTTCAGTCGAAAAATGTTTCATCCGAACCTTTGGACGTCAAATCAAATGGTACCATGATAATTCCCTCGATTTTCGTTTATCATATTAGCTGGATGAATCTTTCGACTGAAAAATTAATAGTGGAACGAATGTTTTTCATCTTGTACCATCTTTTCAGATGAAAGAACCTTTCGTCCGAAAATTGTTTTCGTCCGAAAAAAAAATCATTCGAAAACATTTTTAAATATGGCCCACAAATCGACCAGTCCACCATTTTCCAAACTTCTGAGAGTTTGGTGCATGAGAGGTTGGCGGTTGTTGTTGGTCATGGTTGGCGTTGGTTGCGGTTGTTTTTGGTCGCGGTTGACATTGGTTGCGGTTGTTGTTGGGCATTGTTGGAATTGTTTGTGGTTGTTGTTGGTCACAGTTGGCACTGGATCTGGACTCTCGAATCATACTCAACTATTGGAGATGGACTACCAAATCGTACTCAACTCTTATTCTTCTACTTCACTGAGTAGAGTCATATCTTTATAGCCATTTCAATTCATATCTGCTGGTAAATTTCAATTCATATCTGTTGAGTAGAGTGATAGATTCATATCTACTAATAAATTTCAATTCATATCCTCTAGTAAATTTCAATTCATATATGGTAAATTTGTTGAACCAAGTAGAGTGATAGATTGAGCATTGTTTCAAAACGATTTTCAACTAATACGAGGTCTCTATCATTAAGGTACCTATGTATGCTCTATATGTCATATAATACATATTTCATAAGAAAATATTATTTGATTAAGATATATTATTTCAAATGAAATTCATCACCAATTGGAAAATTTCAATAATAGGAGGAAACCTAAGCACATGATTGTGGAAACCTAAGCACCTCATTGTGGAAACCTAAGCACCTGATCGTGGAAACCTAAAACTTCGACACAAGAAAGGGTGATTATTTTTATGATGGGAATTGCACCTATATTAGGTTATATCTCTTTAATGGAAAAACCTACCTCCTTCCCAAATTTGTGTATGATTGTTTCTTTTTTATATAGGTTTGTAGATAGTATGTAAAATGTTCCATATTATTTGACTAGAAGAAGAAAAAACATTTTTTCCACTCCTTTTTACTTTGTGGGGATTACTATTAAGAGCATGACATATTTATCTAATATGTCCTAACGTTATATTTCACTCTGAATCCACCTTCACCCTCTTCATCAATCTCTTTCATCTAAGCCTTGGATTCAATTTGTAAATCTAAATATATGAGTTGCTTTTCAACATACAATTTGGCCATTTTTTCAATGTAATTAATGTACCGAAATAATAAGAAGGTGTGTCTTTAGTTGGATGGTATCAAACCTTAACATGGCAGAGGATATGTGTTAGAAATCAGGAATAAACGAATAAACATGTCATTGGTAGATTGATAGAGAACTGGCAGTAAGAGTCCAGTCTAGGCGCTAGCATTAGGAGTCCAATCTATTAGATAGTTGATAGTATTAATTTCAGTTTAATAAATAGAAAAAGATCCAATTTTATGAGAATCTATTGAGCCTCATACAACCCACTTAAATCATATAATCTTCTAAAATTTTGTAATGTGTCGAATTAATAAGAATGGCGTCTTTAGTTGACTCCCATGCCATAGGATATGCTCAATAGAAAGTTTCATATTTAAGGGTTGATTAATAGACGTTAAAATTTTCTTCTTTCTACTTAGCAAGTGGGATGTTAGAGTCTTTATAACTTGTACATATTGATCTTGGATTGTGTGAAAAAATGTGAGTTACCCTTTCAAAAATCCTGGCATTTGACCAATCCATACAATTCATATCTATTGAGTAGAGTCATATCTTTGGTAAATTTCAATTCATTTATAACCATACCTTTGGACTAAACCTTGAAAGGCTTGTTTTATTTGTAGAGTTACTTATTTAGATTTTCCATTTGTGGCACAATTACATACCGATTTTATTTGTTTTATTTGAAGTTGAAAATCCACTCATTACCGTTTTAATATTAAATAAAATTGACATTTATATTTCACTAGCATCACATTATATAACAAAAATGGTCATTGTTTTCTTTATTTCTTGTATTCTATTCCATTTCTGCACTATGATGCAAATTGACATGCACAACACTTGTTACGATGAGGCAACTTGTCTAACCTTATTCAACCTATCTGGTTTCACAATGTCTGTTTCCTGTACCTGTTGTGTTTATACCCATATCAAATCAGTGTAATGATAGAATCCATGTTTACAGAGGTTGAAGTTGTATTAAGCAATGAGATTCGATATATGCTTGATTATGGCTAATATGTTGCTTACACCTTACTTAATATGGCTAAATGTTCATGTATTCTATATATAGAGTAAAGGTTTCAATGCTATTACTAGTATACGTATAGAGCACTTGTTATACCCTATTAACAAGTAATCATTGTTGTTATGATTACTTATTATGGAACGAGCCAATCAATATTGATACTAATCATATAAAAGGGAATACTAGATAGTTGTAAACCTGTCATAAATAAGAGTATGGTTGTGATTACTTGCACAACATTCTATACAATACATTGGTTTCACTATTACTCTCTGCTTCTTGGCTAGGTGTATAAGTGTTTCCATAATAATCATATATGTATTATTGTTCTATTACATTGTTCAACTTATGTGGAATAAGTCACTAATTACAGTATGTATTCATTACGTAAACATCATACTAAGCATTAAAGTCACTCTAACCCTTCTACTTAATCCCATTGATTACTTTGTTTACCGTATCTGCCTAATAAATCCCATACTAATATAAGATATTGTGAACCCTATTGATATTCATTATTAAATCTTATAGGTTTGTAGTATTTTTCACAAAACATCCTAATCACACTCTGTACATGAACTTAACATAACTCATTGTAAGATTTTTTCCACGTAACTTATTCCCATAATCATTACTACTAATCAATATGACAAGTAAACAGATATGTCTTAGATTTGTACAAGCCCATTGAACCAAGCCTTATTCACTCTTATCTCAATACTAGCACTCAATTCATCATATTCATTATGTTATAGATTATTTTCATCATCCCTATGACCGTTAATGATGTAAACCTATATTTTGCCTTCAGAGGGGTCAGTGGCCTGAATTCCTGAAGAAAGAAAAGAGAAGAACTTTTCCTGAGAAAAGAAGTTGCTTTTTCCCTTGTAAAAACCTTGTAAAAAAGGAAGTTCGCAGGTTGCTATATAGGCAGGGTTCGAGAATGCCTGATTCTCGCAGGTTGCACCATAGCTAGGGTGAGAGATGTTCACAGGTTGCTCTATAGGCAAGGTGCAAGAATGCCTACACGTGGGAAAAGCAAGCGTTTTCTCGAATCTTCTAGAAGGAGAAACTTCTATGGTGAGGTGGCATCCGAATGGTTTGGATCTTACTCGCTTTCATGATTTAGTGGGATCATACTAACCTCCTCACCTTATCCTCTTCAACTTATAAAAGGAGAGGAGTTCTCATGGAGAAAGTTAGCTTTGGTGAGCTTGGGTTAGCTTTGGAGCTTTTGGGATTGTTAGCTTGGTTAGAGTGGCTTTGAGATTTGCTTTGTCAAGATAGATTGTAAATAGTATCAGATCTGTGCTCTCAAAATCCTTGGAGAAAGAAGTGTGTGGGGAATGAAGGAGAGTTGGAAGGGACTTTATGACATCAAGGCCATGGTTGTAATCTCTCTTTCACATTTAATATGATACAGTAATATGATTCTTTCCTATAAAGCTTGTTGTGTTTTATTGTATGATTCCTTGATCACATACATAGGTTTATATTGAGTTTATGCTATTACTCTCACTTTGGTTGGTTGCGTTCTTTTGCAGGACCATCATTGTATGAGCATTGGAATGGAGCTAGGATGGCAACGGTGAGAGGAAGCAGCATTTAAACGGTATGTCACCCATCCCTCTTTAGTTAGTAAATTCAATATCTAAAACTTAAGGAAAGTGTCATGTTCTGGTGTGTTTTTTTCTAGATCTAGGTGGATCTAGGGAGATGTATTAGTGTCCGCACCTACCGATTTGTCCGATAACAAAATTAGCGACTCCACTAGGGAATGGATTGTTTCCTAGTTAGTCTAGTTTCCCTTGCTTTGATTTCTTGTTTCATGGTCTATGAGTCTGTGGGAGATCCATCCAGACTCTCTGGATCTGAAAGTTCACTCAAATTTAGTCCTTTTTCAAATTTTTGCTTGTTTACAGGCATTCTCGCACTGTACCTTTTAGTGGCCTACGAGAAATACCTGAGTTTGCACCTTGGTGTTAAGTTTAGTGCGAACCCCTGGCAGACAACCTTTGTTTAGCCTGCAAGAATCTTTGATTCTCGCACTATAATACACTGCTAGCCTGTGAACTTGTTTGTAAAATTTTTTGGATTGGTTCTTGTCATTTTTTGATGCCCAGTTTTTCTTTGAATAGCTGGATTGAACTTTTGGAGCCTATATTGATCTGTCTATAGTCTTCTTGACATTCTTTGAGTTGCTTTTAGCCACTTTTGATTTGTTTGGTTTTGAAGGATTAGTATTTTGCTTTGAGTGTCTTTCAATTACAAAGCAAGTGTTTTCTTTAGAATTGTTGGAACGATGAGATTTCTTTAGAATAGTTCGCTTTAAAAGAGAACTTTTAGTTTGGGTTTCGTTGTTTTAAGAAAGTTCATTATTGCTTTTAGTGAAATTTTTGAAACAAAAAGATTTAATTTCTTGCTTTATATTAGATTGGGGGCATCCTTGAATTTGAAGTAGCGAAATTGCATGATTCTTGGCATTTTTTGATCTTAAATTATGAAAAAATGGGGGGGCCATGAATCGTGCATTGGTGTTCAATACCTTTTTCTCATTTCTTGAGAATCTTGATATTGATGAGTTTAATATATTTTGGGACATTGTGCATATGGGAATGATAAATTTTTTCTCCTTCTCATAGCATAGCTTTCATCGAAATGAAAAGATTGCATCTTCATATCTTTGCATAATTTTCGAGTTGGTCAAAACACCATATTGTCCACACCATCTTCCTTTTGACTAACAACAACCATAAAATAAAGCGCTTATAAAAATTGATTAGACATTTTTATCTTTTTTGGTAGAAAACCTACATTAGATTAGTTGTAGGGCTTTGGAATAGGTGTGAAAGACAACTTTCCAAAGTTG
>JASDQU010309451.1:78891-89147 GCA_032191745.1 Picea mariana
TTCGGAGTCTACCTGTAGAATCTATCTTGTCCTATGACGCCTTGGAAGATGCTTTCATTAGAAAATGGGGCGAAAGAAAGGACCACCTATATTATTTAACTGAGTTTGGGTATTTAAGAAAAAAGAATCCAAAAACAGTTATGGATTTTATTCAAAGATTCAACAAGCTGTATAAGAAAATCCCAGCCGAGGTTAAACCGTCCCAACCTGCAGCCAAAGTAACGTTCGCGGGGGCTTTTGAACCAGATTTTTCACTCCTTTTACGAGAAAGAAGGAGAGCTACTCTAAAATGAATGAAAGATGACGTTGTATAAATTGAGTCAAATATGATGGCTTCTGGTAAGTTAAAAGCTAAAGTAGAAACGAGAAACTGAGAAACTAGACGATATGGCCAGGGTAATTAAGGAATTGTCTAACAAGATATCCAGAATGGAGCTAGAATAGCCTAAAGCTGATTCTTTCACCAAAAAGGGTTTCAAGAGGAATCCCAATCCCCCAAACTAGCAAAGACAGATAAAAAATGAAGATCAGAAAATACAAACTCCCCTAAAGAACAAAATTTTTATAGGAGCGAATGATCTCCAAGATTTCAGAGATTCAGATGAGGATGTCATGAACTTGGGTGATGATTGCACACAACCTTATCTGACTAGAGAAGATTACAAAAAATATTTAAACACTCAACAATCATCTGTTAAGGGTGAAGAAAGAGATCATATTGACCTGTGTAGTTATCAAGAAGAAACCGATATGATAATGGCTGAGGTCCAACCTAAGTACAACTTGAGATCTAAGAGTAAGCCCATTTCAACTACTCAACCTAAGAAAATTCTCCCAAGAGGTCAAACTTTTGAACCTATTCCGGAAGAAACCCTGTTACCTAACAACGAAGTGAAAGTAGTAAACACACAAGAACCCGAGGTGGGAAAAGTTGAGACCCAAACACAAGGAACTGAAACAACTAATGCAATTACACCTTCAACCAAGATCATGAGTAATAAAGTGGTCCAGACAAATAAGTTGGAAAAGAAGGATTCAGAAGTCCCAACTAGAGAAACAGACAAGGTAAGTGAAGCTTTAAGTTTCGAAAACGAGATAAATAAAATTAAAATACCAATTCCTCTAGTAGAGTTAGCAAAAAACCTAGTTTATCGAAAGAAGATTACCAAAGTGATAGGTGTTTCAGAGCCAGAAAGCCAATCTGACGTTTTGAACCTGGAATATGATAAACCCAACATCACTTTTGGTCCACATTTTGAAGGGGCCAAAGACTCTGTTGCTCCCTTTTATATCACCTTAAATGTATACGATCAACTACTACATAATTGCATGCCAGGCTCTGGAGCCTCCCATAACGTGATGCCTAAAATTATTATGGACAAATTGGGTCTCCAAATCACCAGACCTTACAGAGATATTTACTCTTTTGATTCAAGAAGAGTTAAATGTATGGGAATGATAAAAGATTTAGTAGTCACCCTGGCACAAGTCCTAGTCAAGAGCATCTTGATGGATGTGGTCATTGCTGATATTCCCCCCAAGTACGACTTACCGTTGTCTAGGTCACGGGTGTTAGGACCACACAATGTACCTTTTTGCCTATACTTTTTGCCACTATTACACTCTTGATCACTCATATTTAAACTCATATTATCACTTTATCTGATCATTCCAAAGGTAACACAACGTCCCTTCTCATTACTATACGTTTAATCTGTTTTGCATAATATTTTACATCACTCTCGTACTTAACCATTGATTCGAAATGTATAAGTGTTCAAACTGCAGATTAGCATTTAAAGCCTGTTGCTGAAACACAGAGTTGTTACACAGTCCAAGGTCGCAGATGCTGAAACAAAAGAGATGTTACACATCCAAGGTCCCAGATGCTGAAACACAGAGTTGTTACACAGTCTAGAGTCGTAGATGCTGAAACACAGAGCTGTTACATAGTCCAGAGCTGCAGATGATGAAACACAGAGGAAACCACCAGGACCGACGATGTTGAAACATAGAGGAAACTGCCAGGACCAACGATGCTGAAACACAAGGAAGCCGTTACAGTCAGCGGTCAACAAGCACCAACTGTCACTCCTACATAAGAATGCTGACACAGTCAAGAGCGCAATTCACATGGCTGAAATAGCCCGCGAATTGTGATGCTGAAACAACAATCAACAACAACGAGAAGAAGCTGTTACTCCAGCCGTAACAACAATACCTCATTCAACACCTATAATAGTATTCTGTTGCGTGGGACTAGGACATCCTATTTTGGTTTAGAAAGTAGATCCAACTAAATATAGGACTCAGATACACACTATAATTTTTGATCAATTGTATCGAAGGGGTTCCCTCTTTAAATAAGAGGAAATCATCATTCGAGGGATCCAAGTTTTATGTATTGAGAAAGATTCAGAGAGAGGGACGTACTTCAATTCCAGATTGTAATGTGATATATTGATAGATGAATAGAAAACTGTTTTGAGCATCCGTCTCAGGGGAATCTTGTGAGAAGGGAGGGCCCACCTTCTTCACAAGATTCACCCGTTAGTTTTAGAAGTGTGTTAGTACAATTTCTGTTTATGCTTTGATTAACTTTTGTTTTCTGAAACAGTACTTTTAATGAATTCCGCTTTGCTAAAACACTATTGAACTCTGTCTTAGTTTATTGAATGAAATTCGTAATTCTTTTTATCAACAATCTTGTGTGATGATTTTATGAGACTAGCCAGAGATTGGGTTAAGGGTTCTTGCTCAGAAAGGAAGGGATCAGAATATCCTGTTCTCTGTATATTTCAATTACTTCTGCAAGTGTGCTAGCTAGAGATTGGGTTAAGGGTTCCTTCTCAGAAAGGAAGGAACTAGGATGTCCAGTTATCTGTAGATTTTGATTACTTCTGYAAGTGTGCTAGCCAGAGATTGGGTTAAGGGTTCCTGCTCAGAAAGGAATGGATCAAAATATCCTGTTCTCTGTAGATTTCAATTACTTATGCAAGGTGTGCTAGCCAGAGATTGGGTTAAGGGTTCCTGCTCAGAGAGGAAGGGATCAGAATATCCTGTTCTCTGTAGATTTCAATTACTTCTGCAAGTGTGCTAGCCAGAGACTGGGTTAAGGGTTCCTTCTCAGAGAGGAAGGAGTCAGAATACCCTTTTCTCTGTAGATTTCAATTACTTCTGCAAGTGTGCTAGCCAAAAACTGGGTTAAGGGTTCCTACTTAGAAAGGAAGTAATCAGGAGATCCTGTTCTCTGTAGATCTCAGTCATTTTTCACAAGTGTGCTAATAAGGGATAGGGCTTAAGGTTCCTGCTTAGAAAGGAAGGAATTGGATGGCCTTGTTCTCTACTAGATAGAGTCAGCTTTCTCTGCATTACTATTTTCATGAAAGAGTGTTAATCAGAAACAAAGTACTGAAGTCTCTGTTTGAGAATAAGGGTCCTGTTCTCTGGTTGCAGAATAGTTGTTCTTTCCTATTGCAAGTGTTATTTTAGTGTAATCCAGGATTCTTTAGATTAATCTTTAAAATATGCAATAGGTAGGTGGCTTTCCTGTGATTTAGATCAGAACTTCAGTTCATTCAAGGCAAGTGTGATTAGTATAGTTTATTTTACTACAACTCTAAGTTGCTTTTGGAATTGAGCATATTTAGTGCGTGGTTATCTTTGAAATAAACAGACTTCCATGGGTTGACAATTCATGTATCACTTGGTTGTTTGAATCAATTAAGCAAGTATAGTGACCAACAACAGGGAGCCAACATGGGGGTTTCTCTTCAACTGGATATGACCTTCGCCACAATTCCTCTGTTTGGTTAGCATATATAGTTAGCGACCCTCAAAATCTGAACAATTTCCCTATTTACATTGCAGATCAAGATTTAGGAAATTGTATCTTATCTTTTGATGATGGTTTAGATGGTTGTGCAGAGGAAAATGATATAGAGCATGAAGAGTCAAGTTACACGACCAAGGATATGTGTAGCACTGGTATCTGAAAAATGTTTTTTGATGGTGCCTCTTCTTGCGAAGGGGCTGGTGCAGCAGTTCTTTTTGTGGCACCTGAAGAAAAATTCGTTGTTTCTTTTTCTTACAAATTGCAATGGGATATAGATTATACTAACAATGTATGTGAATACAAAGCCTTGGTCTTAGGATTAGAGGCTTCCAAGAAGCTAAAAATAAATAACCTAGAGGTATACAAAGATGTGGAGTTAATAGACAAACAAATAAATCGACAGTACCAAGCCAAGCATCCCAGATTAAGATCATACATAAATTGTGCCTGGGATCTGATGGAAAAAAATTTCTCGTCTGTAAATGTCCACTTCATCCCATGCGTAGAAAACTTACATGTTGATGCATTAGCTAAAGAATCTTCAACTTTCACTCCTCCTACAACCTTTAAATTGAAGTATCACATAGAGATAAGACACAGACCATCTATACCAGATAATATCCAACACTGACAGGTTTTTGAGGATGATGAACAAATTAAGAAGTTTCTTGAAGCAGTAGGTGAATTATCTGAAACTCATGCAGATCAAGAAAATCAGAATGACCAGATATGGATCATGCAAGAAGGGGAGGACCCTCAATATTTCCAAGAGAAAATCGCAAATCATCGCATATTGGTCCTAAAAAATAACCAGATTCTGAAAGGACTGATCCCTCTAGAAAGACTGTTTGATCAAAACGACATACCTATAAAATCCACCTTACAACCCCAACCAGAAGAGGTTGAGGACTATGACATAGGAATCAAAGAAGAATCCAGGATGGTTAAAATATCTAAACTCCTCCCCCCTGAAATAAAGGACAAATATAAGGACCTACTCAGAAAATTTAAAGACGTTTTCACCTGGTCTTACGATGAGTTAAGAACTTACGACACTACCATGATCGATCACAAGATACCTTTAAAGCCTGGGATCAAACCTTTTGGACAAAAGATTAGGTAGATCAACCCCATTTTATTTCATGTGGTTGAGAGAGAAGTGAAGAATCTTTTAGAGGCGAAAATTATAGTACCTCTGAGATATTCTGACTGGGTGGTAAATCTGGTCCCGATCAGAAAAAAGAGTGGGGAAATTAGACTGTGCATAGATTTCATAAATTTAAATAAGTCCTCTCTTAAAGACAACTATACACTGCCTAAAATGGATCATGTGCTAGAAAGGGTAGTTAGGGAAAATAGAATGTCTATGATTGACGGTTTTTCTAGATATAATCAAATCGCCATGAATGAACAAGATAAAGAAAAAACAACTTTTACTACCCCTTGGGGTATGTTCATGTATGATAAAATGCCTTTTGGTTTCATGAATGTAGGAGCCACATTCCAATGCGCTATGGACATTGCTTTCATTGGAGAAAGGGATAAGTTCATAGTCATCTATCTCGATGATTTAATGGTTTTCTCCAAATCCGATGAAGAGCATATGTTACATCTTAAACAAACATTCGAAAAATGCCGCAGGTTCGATCTGTCCTTAAACCCCAAGAAATCACACTTCACCATGCAAGAGGGTAAATTATTGGGTCATGTTGTATCTAAGGATGGAATTAATATTGATCCTAAGAGGGTTGAAACAATAGACACTATAAACATTCCTAGAAATGTAAAAGAAATTCAATCTTTCTTAGGATTTTTTTTTTTTTTTACGAAGATTTATCCCAAATTTCATTGAAATTGTAAAATCGATCACAGATATGATGAAAAAGAACAGAAAAGTAAAGTGGACAATAGAGGCCAAAGCATCATTCGCACACATTAATAAATTCATAGCCGAGGCACTTGTATTGGCAAGTCCCGATTATCTGAAAGATTTTCTTATTTTCTCATTTGCCTCTGAACACACAATTGCTACAGTGCTCCTCCAAAAGAACGAAGAGGGTTTCGAACAACCGATCACCTTTTTTAGCAAGAGCCTTAGAGATATAGAACTTAAATATGATATAATAGAAAAGCAAGTGTACGCCATGGTAAAAGCACTGAAGGCATTTAGAACATATGTATTACACTCCAAGATCATTGCATACGTACTAACTAGTTCTGTTAAAGATATTTTGGTACAATCAGACAGTGATGGGAAAAGAGGACGATGGCTGGCCAAGATTCAAGAATTTTACCTGGAAATCAAACCTACTAAATTGATAAAAGGGCAAGGCCCAGCCAAATGTTTGGCTGAATCAAATATCAGAGCTCTAGATATAAACTGTGTATAGGGATATGAGGAAAACATGAACATAAACGAGATTGATGAACCAACACGTGTAATTAAGATTGAGGAGAAGTTCATATCATCAGAATGGTACAGAAACATAGTATCCTACTTGCTGACTCTAAAATGCCCGAGTGAACTATCACCATCAACAGCCAGGACTTTACAACTTCATGCAGTTAAGTATTGTATCGCCGAAAATCAACTATATTGGAAAGACCCTCTCGGTTTCTTGTTAGTCTGCTTAGTCAAATCGGAAACAGAAAGGGTTATAAGTGAATTTCAAGAAGGAGTTTGTGGAGGACATCACGCTTGGAGGGACACAACTTACAAAATTCTGAGGGCTGGGTATTACTGGCCAAAACTCTTTTCAAACATTAACGCCAAGGTCCGAGCCTGTAACCCTTGTTAGCTATTTGTAGGTAAACAGAAACTCTCGGTGCTACCTTTAGTTCTGATAAAAAATGAGGCCCCTTTTCAACAATGGGGGCTAGATTTCATAGGAGAGATTAATCCACATTCTAGCACCCAACACAAGTAAATCTTAACTGCCACAGACTACTTTACTAAATGGGTGGAAGCTATTCCAACTAAAAGGGCAACTGACTCGATGATAATAGATTTCTTAGAAGACAATATCTTGTCAAGATTTGGCTACCCCTGAAAGATAGTCACGGATAATGCCCAGGCTTTCAAATCTATGGCTATGATCAGCTTCTACCAAAAGTATAATATCGTTCTTGGCCATTCTACAACGTACTACCCCCAAGGAAATGGACTGGCCGAGTCATCTAACAAGAGCCTGATCAATGTAATTAAGAAAGTGTTGGATGAAAACAAAAAGTCTTGGCATGTACATTTAAAGTACGATTTTTGGGCGAATTGCATAGGCACTAAAATTTTTATCGGCATGTCTCCTTTACAGATGGTATATGGGAAAGATGCGGTGTTACCTATAAATTTAGCACTCCCTGTGATGAAATGGTGGCAAGATCAGAAAGAAGAACCTAATCATGTCACCAAGAGGATAAACCAACTAATCAAGGTTCAACAACACAGGGTCGAAGTTGATGAAAGAATGAAGAAGTATCAGGACGACATGAAGGCATTATTTGACTGTAGGGAAAAGGACAGAGATTTCCCCCTAGGTGATTTAGTACTAAGGTGGGATGCAAGGAGGGAAGAAACAACGAAACATGGTAAATTCAATCACCTCTGGTATGGGCCATTCAGAGTCTTAGCTCTTGAAGGAAAACATTCTTTCCTACTGGAAAATTTAGACGGTGAAATCCTCAATGCCCCTGTCAATGGGCGTTATCTGAAGTATTATATGGCATAAACAGTTGCCAAAAAAAAAAAAATATATGATGTGTATATTTATATATAGGATTTTTTTTACTTATATGTATATTTTTCATTTACGCATTGTTATTCTGATTTTCTTTTTCTTTCATGAATTTTTGACACCTTTCAGATAGCCTCGATAACCTTCATATTTTCTTTTTACGGGATTCTAGCTACAAACAAAACAAGCAGGAGAAGTAAACAGAAAGTTGGGAGTCAGAAATAAATTGGCTTAAATAGGTGATACCAAAGATTTTTTGATATTTTGCAAAGAAAATGAAATGGTAAGATAAAGGTGAGATTTCCTAAAAGACTTGCTCTGAAGGGCTATCAAAGAGAACCGAGATAACCTCATTCAGACAACAACATCATCTAAACTAATAAATAACAGAACATTTCCATGGTTAATCGTTTACAAAAGAATAAGATGAAATAAGCAGTCACTCAAATTAAAGCAGTCAGTCAAAGTAAAGTGCCTCTGAAAAGGATTTTCAAGAGTTAGTTTTATTTTTTGACCTCTATTTTTTAGTCCATAAATCTCTATCTGTCACCCTTTTCTGTTTTCGGGTTTACCTTTTAAAAAGTCAGCATCTTTTCATTTTTGCATACATAGGGAGAAGAGATTATGTTTCAACCTCGAGAGCTTCAAAACAGATTGTGGAAAAAAGTAGGTCTTCACAACTCCTCGATCCCTTGCTAAACAAAGTGACGCTTAAAGTGATCCTGACTTTCCTAGGTTTTTCAACTGTTTCGGAGGATTGAGGCTTGCTCAAATAGAACACCCCCAAAAAAGTTATTTTTCCCTTTTTCCCTGTGAACGAAGGTGTTGTGAAAGTTAAGGGAAGGTTGGTACCGAGTAATCAAAGTAATTTGATAGACCTATAATGCAAAATATTAGACATATATTAGCCCTGATACAAACTGATTGCCCCCATCTTCGCACTCTAAAAAAGAAAATTATAAGACAGATGGTGAAAGGAAATTCAGAAATGATTTCCCCCATCTAGTCCAAGAGATGATGAAAGGAAATTCAGAAATGATTTCCCTCGTCTCAGCATTTAAATGCATAAATATATTCCTAAGTGGTGAAAGGAAATTCGGTAAAAAGGTCCAGATAACTTCATTGGAGTACTGAACAGGCTCACTGGCAGTGAAGCAATATCTGAGATATCTGTAAGGTTGTTATACATGAATATCACTCTACTCTAGTAACCAATTATTTTCAAAACCTGATCTACATCCCAAGTTCATACAGGGCTTCCTGATTAAAAACATATAATTTTCTTCTTTTGATGCAAGCCGATAGCCACAAGATTTGTTGGTTCTCCTAGGACTATTTTGATTGTCTCAAGGCAGACCTGAATTCAGTAATGGGAAGGAGAAAGTCATGAAAGGGACTACAACTAAGTTTAAAAAGTATCTGAGTTTTGAAAATCTTTTCAAAGGTTAAAAACAAAATCCCTTTCCCCTTCGGTAGCATGTCCTCAAGAACTTTTTCGCTGGATTAAAGCCATCGACTCCATTTACCCAATATCGGCATGTGGTCTACTATTCTTCTCATCTTACAGGAAAATGGGATCCCTAGATGGAGCCTATGTTGGAGCCGCCTTTGTTTTTTAGCCCGTTTTGAATTTTATTTCTTAATGCTCGAAATAGAAAGTTGGTTTCCATATTTTCCTTTATTTTTTCAGAATCTAGGAAGTCTCATCATGTGAGCGGCGATGATTATCATACTCTCAAGGTGAGTTATAATTTTTGTTCAAATGATTTTTTCCCCTTTCTTACCTTGGGATTTTTCATGTCGGGTGTTATAGATCACATAGTTCACAAGTCCCAAAGAGCGAAACATCGAAATAACCTTAAAGTTTTACCCAGGTCAGTAGCGAGAGTAAATATTTTCTAAACTATGGTTAAGCATCATCGAGATTTCGTGTCTCGGCGTTTACTAACTCCAAAAGTCTTACCGTCGTAATATTGATAGTCGAAACCACGAGACTCTTGTTTTAAGTAACCCAGGTTAGTTTTAAAGGTAAAAAGTTCAATCGCGGTTAAACTCAGTCAGCAATTCGCAACTCGACATGTTTTCCCTCAAAGGCTACACCGTCAAAGCCCCGAGTCGCGAAGTCACGATAAAGATAGAAACATAATTAATTAAACACTTAATATGGTTTTATCCCCCATTTTAATTAAATCACATCATCGCGATCTCGTGATTTCGCAACTCGGCATACCAACCTCCCGGAAGCTATACCTTTGAAGCTCTGAGTCGCGAAGTTGTGATCTCGCAATTTCACAACTTGGCATACAAACATCTCGGAAGCTATACCTTCAAAGCTCCGAGTCACAAAGTAGCATTATAAGTAACCACGATATTTATTATTTTTTTTTTTTTAAAACATGATTAATTAAACACTTAGTCTTGGTTACATTTTTATTTAACCAAAGCTAATTATCGCAATCTCGGGTTTTAGAGGCTGGAACGGTTAGAGTGAAAACTCTAGATGTAGCGAGTACCAAAAGATTAATTAACGTTGATACAACTTGATTAATTAAACTAAGCTAGTATTTCCCGTGATTTGATGCATGCATAGTCTACGAGGAAATCTTAATTTTTCCTTGCGCCAACTTGCATTTCGAACTGTCAAAATTTATAGCATTAATTAGAAACAAGGCAAATCAACAAGTAAGGAT
>JASDQU010309451.1:139630-152065 GCA_032191745.1 Picea mariana
TGATCATTACTTGTCTTTTATTCATCTTTCTTCTTGAATGTACTGAGGAGAGCAGTTGCATAAGATTTTGAGTTAACTTGGTTTTCTTCTTGAGAACTACCTACTCCATTTTTGTTATCCGAATCCCTTTGTGTGGTAATATTCTTATCTAATATTTTAGATCTATTTTCATATCTTGTTTGAATAAGTTTTGTATCAAGTTTTTTTCTTAGGTGAACTAATTATGCCACCATTCTTTGACAGATTATTTGTTTCTATTTAAGAGACTTCTCCAGACTTTCTTCCATCCTATTTGCTTCTAGGATTTGGTTTTTCAGGTTGCTCATGAGTTTCTCCATCTCTTTTTATTTTTGTTCATGTTTTTCCTTTTGTTCAACTACAAAAATTTTCAGCTGTCTATATCTGGTTTTGTATTTTCTTAATTCATCCAAGGCACTGAGAAGTTCTTCTTCCATATTAACCTCTGCTTCATATTATGACTCTTCCTCATGCTCAATTTCTTCTATCTCATTAGGTTCTTCAATACCTAGAAAAATGACTTCATCATCATCACTGTCACTGGATTCTAATGAACTATTATTTTCATCTTTTGAGTAAAAATTATTTTTCCCTTTGTAAAACCCTTTTTTGCAGTTGGGTTTTTCCTTCTTCTTGTATTGTTTATTTTTGTCTTATTCATCTTCAGGGTCCTCCTTGGGATAGGGACACTTGGCTTCAAAGTGGCCAACCTTGCCACAATTAAAACATTTGAAAGGCAACTTGCCTTTGTACTACCCTAATCCTTTCTGAAGTTTTTTAATAAAATTGGCTTCTTCTACATCAGATTCTTCATGATGGTTGGGTTGAGGTTTTTTCTTTTGATTTTTTGTTTTCTTGAGCACATTGAATGTTGCCTCTCCTTTTGGAAGGTTCTCGTGTCCTAATCTTAACTCATAGGCTGTGAGGATTCCATACAATTCATCCATGGTGAGTTTATTTAGATTTTCTCGATCTTCCAGAGTGGACACTTTAGGATTGTATATAATAGGTAGTGTTCTTAGTATTTTTTCAACTAGCTCATTGTCTGACACTTCTACTCCCAAACCTTTGATTACATTAAAAATATTATCAGCTCTTTCGAAGTTCTTTGATATATTTTCTTCATCCTTCATTTTTAGACCTTCATATTGTACTTCAAAAGTTTGAAGTTTGGCCCTTTTTACCTTGGAATATCCTGCATATATAGTTTCCAATTTATCCCAGAGTTGTTTTGCATTATTATAGTTTAGTACTTTAGCAAGGATTTTCTTACTCAGTCCAGCTTGTGGTGTGTTTAAATCCTTTGCATGTTCCCAAAAATTTTTCTTGTCTTCTGCTTCTATGGGAGTGGATTTTGGAACATCATATCCCTTTTCAACTAATGTCCATACTTCTAGTCCAATGTACATTAGATAGTTTTTCATTCTAACACTCCAGAAGACATAGTCTTCACCATAAAATAGGGGGAATTTTGATGACATCTTCGACTGCTAATCCATTCTGATGTATATTTCTCTCCAAGTGATTTAAACCTTTAGTGAAGAGACGAGCTCTAATACCAATTGAAGGATCATATCCTGTCACTGAGAGGGTGGGGTGAATTAGTGACTTAATAATTTGTCAATTTTTCTTTTGTTAATGCAAACAAAAATTTTAACACAATATTTTTCGTGGAACCCAATTGGGAAAACCACAAACACTTTTCTATTAATTGCAAAATTTTGTGTTTTACATGTTACATAGACGAAAGATGTTCTTCCTTTTAAATCAACACCAACTGATCAAGATGCACCCACACCCTTGTTCACTAGCACCAACTGGTAGGAGGCTTCGACCCCCTGTTTAGTTAGCTACAACTGAAAATGAAGCACCAAATCCCTTGCAGGCACCAACCTACCCTTGCACCACCCAACCACCCTTATTTTATGAATCTGGAAAACTTATGTATTATGTATTCACTGCATCTCTCTCTGCTTCTGTGATTTAATATCTTCTGATTCAAACTGCAGAGACACTTTCTTCTCACCACTCTATCTCGTTTATATAATTTTCAAACTACTGTGAGGTATAACACATTGTATCCTTTCATCTGGACCATCACACCTCTTCATTTAACTTAACCATAATCTCCGTTAATACTACATAAATTGAGTTCTACTGAGGTGCTTCCTTCAAACCATTTACATATGACCGACAACGCAAAACCACGGGCTTATCAAATTTAGCGATGTATTATCTTTTGCCTTTATCTCTCTTATTCCATATGACCACAAGCGGTGACCATGCATTAGGCCAAGCAAGTGATTGATCTTTTATTAGAATAAACAGTCACGTTTTAATCTCCCGATTATATGGATGGTTCTCATTTACTTCGGGACTTCGGGGGTTCGAATAATCACTGCTCCATTTGCCTCTGGATTGATCACCTGCTGAATAAGTCATAAAATGGTGGAGAATGTTTGTTGTCGATTAACACTTCCACTTACACTATCCTTCCACTGTACTTGATCAACGGTTGAGAATTCTCTCGAAGTGCTCTTTGGATCGGATGACTCATGTCCACTTCGAGACTTCAACATTCAAGACTTCGGGACTTAGGTCATTTACTAGTGGTGAAACTCTTGAAGTTAAACTCTCGGAGTGACGTAACTTGCTATCGTCACTTGTTGACATGGAACAGGCCGAGTGGCTACCACGTTTCACTCAAATTCGTGATTTACACGTACCTGAAATGTTGATTTCATATTGACACTTGACATTATCTGACTGTGCCATGTGTCCTTGCTAACGTGGTCTGTTTTCATAGATCTCTCGATGTGGCATATATTCTTCTCCTTGATCTAACGGTCAAGATACTTCCGAAGTGTTCCTCTGATCATATGACTCATATCTACTTCAGGATTTCAGCCTTCGGGTAATTCGACTTCTCCACTTCCCAATTCTCCCAAAGTGAGATTCCCTGAAGTGTAACCTCCTTACTACTTTTAACTTGAAATGAATGTTGCTCGTTGATCATGATCTTAGATTGATGACTTGATCTGTCTGCGATGCTGCTTTGCCTTGGTTTAAATCCAATGACTATTCTTCTTTGCTTATCCTATCCTTCCACTTTAAAGTGATCCAAAGGCTATGGGGAATTCGGGTATTCGAGATCTCATCCCTTTTTCCTCGCCTATCCTATCCTTCCACTTAAAGTGATCCAACGACTATTGAGTATTCGGGTATTCGAAATGTCATCCATTTTGCCTTGCTTATCCTATCCTATCCTTCCACTTAAAGTGATCCATCTGTCGAGAATGGTCCCGGAGTAGATCAATGATCAGGGATGATTGCGAGGTCCCAACTAGCATGACGTTTAAAACTATTGTCGAGCTTTGCAATGGAAAACTGCTCGTTGGTAGTGGAACTGATGCCAACCGTAGATCTATTTGGCAGGTGACGATCGATGATCTAGACTAATTGTGGGATTGGAATTAGTGTGTTGTTTAATTCTCCATTCGAACTCCACAATCAATCCCCACCCTTGATCTGCGCTTGCATATCTGACGGTCGTGACTTAATCTGATCGTTTGGTGGATCAACCATAGTCATTGATATTTGAATCTATAAGATCTGACGATCTAGATAATTGCGGGATTGGAAATAACACGTTGCTTAATTCTCCTTTCTCTCTCTATCATATATCCTTGTCATTGATCTGACGCTTGTGTATCAACGGTCCTGATTTGATCTGATCATTGACTAGTCCTCCAACGATCCTTCTCTTGTAATATGACGATTTAGACTGATTGCAGGATTGGGAATAACCAACTTTTTAATTCTCATTTTTCTCTTCGCAATCCATCCCTATCATTGATCTGGTGCTTGCGTATTCAACGGTCCTGACTTGATTTGATCATGTTTCTACAATGCGCTTTCCCTTCTGAGTTTCATTGTGTCATCTCTTCCAAGATTTGATTTTCATTCGCTAACCCTACTGAGCTTTAATCTCTGCATACCATCCTACTGTTTGACATCAAAGACAACACATTAATGACACTATGTTTAACAATAAACTTCAATATCTCTACAACCTTGGGAAGGAGGAATTTCTGGACATGGGCATTTGAGTAATTTGAAAGGGGAAGTATTTCAAGCATTGTGGATGAGAAGCTTGGTGCATGTTTAAATATGGATCAAGTGCAAAGGGTCATTCAATTTAATCTTTGGTGTATTCAAGAGAAGTCTTCCAAACATCCTTCAATGGGAAAGTTTGTTCATATGCATCAGGGAGTTTTTCCTATTGAGAGACTGTCAACCCCTAAATATTTTGAAGGACTTCAAAGCAGTGTGAGTTCCAACACCAGTCATAGTGTGATCTCAGTGCTTGCAACTTCTTCTCTTCCAGGGACTTCTTCTACTTCTGGTAATGTATTTGAGCAAAGTGATAGTAGAATCTCGGTGCTTACAGTTGCAAATTCTACTATTCCAGTGGCTTCTTCCTCCTTTGGGCATGTTTTTGAGCTTTTGCATTCTCAAAAGATTATGGAGGAGATACTCTCTTTTGAAAGGTAGTTACCTACTCATGGAAGCTTCTCTTTTGACTTTTACAAGCTAGTACTTATGTTTTGAGTGTTGAGCCTCACCATCTGAAAGTGAGAATTAATGTAAAAGTAACGAATCACTATTTAATGGCTTGCATTTCCCATTTGATATCCCAACAAATTCTTATTTGAAGGTTATTTTTTAGGTACTTTTATATTTATATTTAGATACTAGAAACATTTCCATCATTTTGTCTCAAGAATAGATATTAAGGCGACAATGGAAAAAGGATACTATATGAAATTGGGGCTTGATTTGAGGGGTAAGTGCTAAAGGGTGCAGCTTCATAAAATCTAAATAATACAATAATCAAAAGACAATCTTGATCTGTCTCTTGCAATCTTCTCATGTTGGTCATGTTGTCCTATTGTCACTAAGATGATGCCACTTAGGGGAGGCCTAAACCATATTTTTTCTTTGCACAAATGATTGCTTCTCCTTTTCTGTAAATGATGGGTGGAATGTAATAAATAACATCACTTGCATAGTTGATCTTCTTGGTCGAGCCGAGCATATGAAAGAGGCACACACCTTTATCAGGAAAATACCAATAGAACCTGATGTTGGTGTGTGGGGAGCACTGCTTGGTTCCTACAGAATTCACCACAATATTAAGCTAGGAAAACATGTTGCAAAACATATTCTTAAATTAGAGCCTAAGAATGTTACAAACTATGTACTATTCTCAAACATATATGCTACAACTGACAGGTGGAATGAAGTGATGAAGGTGGTAAGAGAAATGATTAAAGAAACTAAATTGAAAAAGAGATACGAAGCTGAAACCCTGGTCGTTGATGGCATAGACACGTGACAGAGATATGTGCACTCCAGGAAAAGCACTTCGGAGAAAATCAAGAGGAGAAGTGCCAAAACTCCCAAAACTCGAACTCTGAAGTAAATCATGCTCGTCCACTGGAGAAGGACACGTGGTGCTTGATTTTTAATTTCAGGGCTTCTGTATGGCACTAAAACTCGTGCAACTTTATAATTCTGAATGCTTGAGGGTCATTGATCTGAACTGTTCCTGGGATCTTCTCCGTTTGAAAATGAACTCGACCACTACTTGTATTTCAGCCCAAAATAGACTGCTTTGAATGATGCGTTTGGACGCTTCCTGTGCAGACCACGGACTTGGGCGACCTACTGCTCTTGACAACTATATGTGATAACATTTGGCTCCATAGGGGATGGCATGCTCCCTGTGAGCTGCCAAGAACAAACAGTTCCAGTGCCTTAGTTGTTGGGATGTGGAGTGAAGGTCAAATATATTTCGCTAAAGACAACAGGCTGACATGTACACTACTCAACTTAAAAATAAAATAAACACACATGATCCAAAAGGAGCTTATTTATGTACAATCCTAAACTAACTGATTTTTACAATGCACTAGGTGAAAACAATCTTCCACCAGAGCCATTCAAGTAACTTCCTAACTGAAAACTTATTTACTCTGTCATTGATCAACAAGGGACAATAAAACTGTGACAACAAATTAATTACATTCTTTAGATTACCTCCGGATGATGAAGGTAAGATAAATCTTGAAGGCTTCAATACATGGAGGAAATGAAACTCCATGCACTCCCCTACAGGGTCATAAAATAGATGATAAAACCTACCGGGTCGATAAAAGAAAACCTGCTCTGCTTCACAGCTGTTCACATATGGTTTAATGTTTGTTGCAAGTACAGGTAAGTGAATGGTTGATGCAGGCTATTGATCCACTCCTCTTTTTCCCTCTCTGATAACATTTGCTAGTTGATGGCAAGAAATCTCCTCATGTATATAAATGGATGGTTGTTTCTCCTTAACATGTTGCTCTTGGTAGAATCTTTCATTTTCATTAGAAGGCCGACCGCTAATGCTTTTTTCTTCTAAGACAAAAAAAGCCTCAACATCTTCATCATTGTCTCCATAATGATCAAATAAATGAGGAGTCTCGAATGACATACCAAGAGGTATCTTCTTCCCAACATGAGAAAATTTTTCTTCATTATTAAACACAAGTTGCCTTTCAAGATTCAACCTAGGAAACAATATCTTATCATCATCATATGAGTCAAAAATAGGCTGCTCATATCTAGGTTTTTTAGAGACCGGGTCACAAAGAATATCAGCTTCCAAAATAGCCTCAATTTCTGCTCCTTCCTTACTGAGACAACAAACACAGCTTTCATTTGATGCAGATGAACATGGAAGAGAAAGAGTTGATTCGTCATCCAAGGAATCTTCTTCATTCTCACAACCTTCATAAGAATCAATTATATCCTGAACACAGTCTTTATACTCCTCACAACAACTATGACAAATTAACTCAGAGGAATAAAATTTTTGACAATGAATATTGAAAAATGCATGAAACTCTTCAAGTGAAGAAACACTAGAAAGCTCAAGAGAGTGATACTGAATATGAGCATCTCCTTGAAGAGAGTACATAAAAAATTGCATACGTACATGTCTTCATGTTAGATGTCAAGTTGTTGCATCAAAGCATGAAATCCTAGAACATGTTCAAGAGGGTCGTCATTCTCATCTTCACAAAATCTTGGCAACAGATATTGCCATTCATCAATTTGAGGCACAGGATGTGGATAACCAGCTATGGCTGAGAAATTTAGTGGGGAAAACCTCCTGGCCAGGATAGCCTCCATATCCATTTGATTTGTCTTCTTCCAGTGGAGTCACCAACATATTCTAAATAATGGAGTCACCATGGTGAAAGATAAGCAACCAGAATAATGTGTCCAACTTGAGTTCACCATCTAAAACTAGATCTTTTCATTGTCATTCTCCCAGGGAAGATATCTTCACTTCCTTCTCCAACAACGATGCCATTAATGTTAGCACTGAGAATCACCCTTTGACTCCAAGAGGATAAGCCCAATACACATAAAAAAAATGGATTAAAATGGTTTGAGTAGGTTTATCAAGACAAGATTGCAAAGAAAATAAAAGATAATAGAGGTCACTGTAGATCAGTTAAGACCGTTGGGCTATGAAATCATTATTATCGTGAATAGTGAAGGCATTTAAACTACTTATCAGACAAAGGATTTATGTGGTGATGAGGAGAAGGAAGACATAATGTGTCTGAATGATAAACCATGAAAGATGAGAAAGATGACAACAGATCCTCCATCGCCTCAGGAATCCATAAATCAGAGAGATTGCATCTAGACAAGAAGAAAAACATAAAATGTCTAAGCGATGAACCATGAAAGATGGGCAAGATGACAACAGATCCTCCATCGCCTCAGGAATCCATAAATAAGAGAGATTACATTCAAACAAGAAGAAAAATAGAAAATGTCTTAGTGATGAACCATGAAAGATGGGAAAGATGACAACAGATCCGCCACTACCTCAGGAATCCATAAATAAGAGAGATTACATCGATACAAGAAGAAAAATAGAAAATGTCTTAGCGATGAACCATGAAAGATGGGGGCAAGATGACAATAGATCCTCCATCGCCTCAGGAATCCATAAATCAGAGAGATTACAACCAAACAATAAGAAAAACAGAAAATGTCTGAGTGATGAACCATGAAAGATGGGAAAGATGAAAACATATCCTCCACTACCTTAGGAATCCATAAATCGGAGAGATTACATCCAGATAAGAAAAACAGAACAATATGTAAACTAAGAAGACAATTTGATAAAAAAAGCTCAAAGGAATCTTCAATAACATGTTATTTACAATCCAAGACCTCATGCTTACAAACTGAAAAATACAAAGCGCTTCTCCTAAGACTCTCTCGGCTCTCCAGCCTCTAAACCCCCTTCTCTCTTTCATATCATGCGTTTTATAATCAAAACAATAGTCAACAACTTAGGAGTGTGAGTTGGCACTCCTATCCTAGGGTTCTTCACATGTGTCTTTCTTCTGTCAGAAGACAACTCGGGTCAGCATGGGCCTGTAGGAGAAGCTACCCTCTGTGGTACCTTGGGATGACATCTTTTTGTCTCTATGACCAGACCCTCCATGCTTCTATTTACGGAGGCAGTCGATGTTTCAACCACTAGTCTCTGTGTCCATTAACTGATATCTCCTCGGGATCGAGACAAGGCCTGATAACTAGGGGGTGACCACTTGTTGCGATTGGGTATGACGCTGAATGAGCACGCGAATTCAGAGTTGTCGAAAGCATTTTGGAACCATACCGCTTTTGAGTCCAAAATGCACCACCTTTTTCCACGTCGCTCTGCCCAAAAACCGCGGTTTAGATTTCGATCCGCTCAAAGATTTTAATGTCTGAGCATGTTGCGGCCCCGAAATGAAGTGCGGTCGTTGGTATGGTCATGATCTGAGATCTCAGCAGTCCCTATATTTTAGCGCCACCACTAAAGATTTACTTGCTTGCCAACTTTAGAAACTCTTTAATTATGCTTGGAGGAGGTGCCAATTTTGGTGTTAGGGAGATTTGATGTTGAACAAGAATATTTCCTGGAGAACGACTTCCCGAAGCTGATGTGGTGACCTGACGTCACTGTGTTGATGTGTCGCGGAAAGGAGGGTGATGCGCATCACTTGGAAACAAAGATGATATGCCCAAAGGTGCCTAGAATGAGTGTAATGTGTTAGCGTCAGATGGATGGGTGGTGAAAGAACTAAAACTCCACAACAGAAACACTTCGGGAATTTGCAAACAAGGAGGGAGCGAGAACGCCGAAGCTCCGGAGCAGATTTGAGACGCTATATCTGGGAGGACACGCGACGGAGATCCATGCACTCCGCAGGAATGTGTTCCGGAGGAAACCAAAAATAGAGGAGCCGAAACTCCTGAACCCTAAAATGGCGAAGAAAATCATGACCGTCCATTGGAGACGGACACGCGAAAAAGATCCACCTACTTAGGAGAAAGGGGACGAAGGAGTCGTTGACCGAGAGTTGTTTAGAGCGCCAAAGAGATACAAAGGTGAAACCATGGTCGTTGATGGCATAGACACGCGGCAGATATTTGTGCACTCCAAGAAAAGCACTTCGAAGAAAATTGAGAGGAGAAGTGCCAAAACTCTCGAAACCCGAACTCCAAAGTAAATCATGCCCATTCGCTAGAGAAGGACACATGACGCTTGATTTTTAATTTTGGGGCTTCTTTGTGGCACTAAACCTCGCGCAAATTTATAATTCTGAATGCCTGAGGGTCACTGATCTGAACTACTCTTGAGATCTCCGCCGTTGAAAAATGAACCTGACCACTGCTTGTATTTTAGCCCAAAATAGATTGCTCTGAATGTTTTGTTTGGACACTTCCTGTGCAGACCATAGACTTGGACTACCTGCTGCCCTTGACAACTATATGTGATAACAAATTCCTAACCCCATCTCGAGGGTGACTTGTTGTTGGGATTTTTTTAAAAGATAAGTGTTTATCTATTTTCTGAGTTATCTTATGAGTTTTATGGATGTGCATTTTATCATGTGTATGAGAATGGTTTTTATGTGTTGTTGTAGATGATTGTTTGGCTGCAATATTTTCATCTATAATGTTGTAGACACATTTAATTATGGGTATCATATTTTAGTTAAATACGTGTTTAATTCGTAGCTGGTAAGCTACATGAATTTAATTAGCAGATGAAATATTCAAATTTATGTGTATTTCCATAAGTAATGTTGCTCGGTTAAGTTAGGGGATGTTACAAATCACATTTCTATATTCAAGTGTATGGTTAAAAAAAGACATATTAAACGAACGTTCCAAGTGTTCTTACATGTTGCTTGCTTATAAAATTGTCCCAAAATACATCAAACTCTAAAAAACATGCATACTATATTAAACCTACACACTGCTATGATCTTCATGCTTGTCGATGGTGTATTTGTAGCCTGCTCATTTTATATCCATTGGCACTTGGTTTTGACAAATAGTCTCTTCCTCAATATCTCGTTCGTGGACAGAGCTTTGAGTTCCTTTATTTTTGGATGCTAATGAGAGATTCTCCAACCTTTGTGAAGCCATTGAAACTCTCATCCTGCCACACTCTTCTTCCAAAGTTTCAATTTTGAATTTTTGAGAAAGAAGAAGGCTCATTTGATTGACATTATTGGATGCTTAGCAGTGCTTTAGCTCTGCAACTTTGGAGGTAAGGGATAAAATGACACCATTGTTTCCCTGGGAGGCCTTCTCATTCCTTCGCATAATCTTCTTAATCTCTCAAATATCAACATTTTCCATTGCAAACCAAACAACTTCCCAATCAATTTTATTTGACTCCATAGATAGAGGTGCCAAAACCCAACAATCTTGGTTGAAAGACGAGTGCAAGGAAAATTCCCTAGCTCTTATAACATCCACTTTTCTAAGGGGAGAACCAACACACATGGGAATGAAGTTCTAGACAAGTTTGATGGGCGAATTACCAATAGTGCAGCGCCATAATGAGCCCAGATTACCAACCTCCCATGCTTGTCGCTAAGCAGATCCCCTACCAGTCCATACACCCCCCTTCCCATGTTCATTGCCGAAAAAAACCATTACCACACCTTGTTGTCACGTGCCCCTACTCCACCCTACTTCCTCTGTTGTGTTGAATTTTGCATCACCCTCATTTAAAATGATCCCAAATTGATTACCCCACCCCATAGTTTCACCTTGATAAACCAACTTCAATCCCACATGAAATAAATCAACATACACACTCATATGCTCTTAAGGTTCCACCACCATATGCCTCACTTGTGCAACCTCGAGCAGTTCCAACCAGATTTGACCTGCATTGATGACCATTGGTTGTGTGATTTGAGTTGTAACATTGTCCATATACATTGATTAAATCTAGGGGATAGTGGTTTGGGTAAAACCCCCATTTTCCATTATAAATCCTAATTTTAATGTGGTGGCATATTTTGCCAAGACATTTTCTTCATTGTTCAATTCTCTTTGAATTTGAAAGATAAAAACCCTGTCAAACTAAGATAGGACCTGTCGAACTTGCTCAATGATGCCTTGTAGCTTGATCCCCAAGGATTAGAGTGGTTTAGTGTTTCCCTGATAATGATCATTAAATCCCAAAGATTGTTAACTCTTTGATCTCAAGTTTCTTAGTTATAGTGATCCCACACCATAACGAATATGCTTTAGCCATATTATTTGACAATTCCTCTAACCCTAGGCATAATGCACCATCTATTTCCACCTAGGAACATGAGGACTCCCGCCGAACCTTCCACCCCATAATCCTTATGTAAAATTCAATATACTTTTACTATGACATTAGTGATATTGTGTATTTTAATATTCAATATTATTTTGTTTAATTCAAAAATGAAAAAATTACATTTATTTTAATTTCATTGTCATTATATTTAGAAAGTTTTGGGTTTCCTTGATATTTGGGGTATACTTGGGTAGAAATAAAACTTTTGCATACCCTCAACCATGAATTATCTCATACCCTCAACCATGAATTATCTCAAGCCCATTATACATACTCATTTTCTTCAACTTTTGGTAATTAGTTCACTTTTGATGTCCTTTTGTTTCATTTTGTTTTGGGCCTTCCTTACTCTAGTCTTGGTATTTGTGTTTCAATACCCCATCATAAAAGCCCTCCTACATGTTTCTTTAGTCAACATTCAATAACTATTATATTGAGGGTACCTACTTTTAAATTCTTTAAATTTGCATTACATGTAATTAAATTGAAATAGTTTTGAATATTGTTTCAACATGTTTTTAGTCAACATTAAGTAACTATTATATTGAGGGCACCTATTTTGAAATTCTTTATATTTGCATTACATGTAATTAAATTGAAATAGTTTTGAATATTGTTTCAAGGTTTTGGTGTGTTGTTTTCTACTTTATTCTATACTCTAT